>JAVJIF010007557.1:0-206209 GCA_038442645.1 Agave tequilana
CAGCTAGCTCCATTGCAAGCATGATTGCGCATATGCGATAGCATAGCAGTCATATGCTGGTTTCGTCACAGGCATCTAGTTGCGCCGTGAGTGTGGCTTCGCCATACGCAAAGACCCAACATTCATGTGCTGGCTTTGTCGTAGGCGTCTAGCTTTACCATGAGTGTGGCTTTGCCGTGAGCGTTAGCTATGCATGTTTCATATATCACATCGCCAAGAATGTTAGCCCGTCGTGTGGGCTTAGCTTACAGCTGCATGCTAGCTTCGCCAGGAGTCTAGCTCCGCCATGTGCCTAGCATTATACACTGCTAACACAGTCTAGCCATGCTCTAGCCCTGCTTAGCCTCGTCTACTTTGCTTATGTACTTGTCTATCTGTCTGTTTGACTATCCAATCCTGATTGTTTCTGAAAGTACACCTAGAGGGGGGTGAATAAGTGTAATGCTAATCTAAGACAAATGATGCAGATGTTAAACATAATTGCTAACACACTATGTGTAACCAAGAGTGAGTCTGAATTTCCCGTGAAGGCTCTGGAACTACTCCTCTAGATTCCCCTAGATTAAAAGTTGAGGTGCTTTTAAAAGCTCTCTTGATTCAATAAAGTGTGGGCACACAAACAATATCAAGCATGTATATGACTATGAGCAAGTAATAACAATATAAGATATAAATAGAGAGAGAAAGATGCAAACGGAAACAAGGATGTGTTTCGAGGTTCGAGCCACTGCTCTACGTCTCCGCCTTCACATAGAAGGATTTCAACTATCCACTGTAGAATTTTTCACACAGGGACCTCCATTGAGGAATTACAACTCAACACCGGAGTACACAACTCCTTCTTTCTACATAATTACTTCTACACAAGAGAGAAATACAAAGCAAAGAAAGAAATACACTGGTGATCACAAAGATCACAAACACTCTCTTGGTGATCTCAAATGATCACAAACTTGTTAAATACCTAAAAATTCCCATAAAACTCTATAAATTCCACAAAATTAAGTTCACGTAAATATTTGAAGTACAAATATGTGTGATAAAAAATCAACACATATTACAAACTTTTGAACTGTTTTGAGGTATAGAAATTAAGCTTTAAATCAAAAACAGTATTTTAAAAACTTAGATTTTTGAAATGAAATCTGTTTTCTTCAAAACTTGTATAGATACAAAAATAAGATATTGAAACACTTTTTGAAGCATAGTGTGTAAGGATAGAATCTAATACACATAGTAAATGATATATCTATATTTTTGACATTAAATCCAAAACATAAGTTTTGATAAAAACAAAACTTAAAATACATGACTAGATAAATCAAATAGGTTTTTCTAAACATATGAAGCATAGATGTATATGATGAAATCCAATATACATTAAACCATGTAAATTTTTTTTAATTCTATCTATTCATGAAAACTATAGATATGTTTTTGAAAATCCAAAAACGGTTAAATAGAAACCAATAAACTTTTAAAGTGTGTGTGTGTATACTTGAGCATATCAAAACTAATTATCTTTACACAAGATCTAAATAAAAACTAAAACTAAACAAATCGAAGTCTTCTTATAGATCTTCTTCTTCAAGATGGCTCGATCCAAACTTGATCCAAATGAGCTTGACTCCATCCGAGTACTAGATGTGATCTTGGCGTGCGAGCTCGACTTACACATGTTAGCCTCAAAACTGACTTTGAATTTTTTGTTGAAGCTAAACACCTACTATGATCTTTGGTCAATAACTGAAACTGACTAAAAATAGATCATTATTAACTATAACTACATGAGTTAATCATCATGAAAACTAGAGTGATGGGCTTTTGGGCCAACAATCTCCCCATTTTTGATGATGACAAAACTCATTGAGTTATATATGCATGAATTAAAGATAAGCTTCAAGGAAGCTCCCCTTAACTCACGCATAGCATAAACAATAAAGATATTCAATGAAAGCTCATAAACAGACAAGCATAAATGCATAAACAACAAAATTTTAAACATGCATATAACTCTAAATTCTTCTCCCCTTTTGTCAATTCATCAATAAAGGGGTGAGAATAAACAAGCAATAAAAGATGTATTTGCGATATACATTCATGAAGAGAAGAGACGTTAAGTTAGCTCTCCCAGCATACATGCATTACATGAAGAAGAGATGACTAAATCCTAACTCACATAAGTATAATATACAATGTATAGATGGAGATGTTAAGCTCCCCTGCACATGTGTACCACATAAAGAAGAGAGATCAAGCTCCTCAATATATAAAACACACTCAACATGAATCTATATATAGAGTAGATGTTAAGATCCCCTTACACATAAGCAGTACATATCAAACAAAATTTTGAAAAATTTTGATCACATTTAAAACAAATTTTGAAATTTCTTAAAATCAACAAATAAATTTTGATACTGATTGAAATTAATTAGTAGTTGACAAATATTGATATCACTTGTAGATAAACAAAATTATTAAGATATTACTGGTCCAAGTGCGTCTACTAACGGGCATCATCAGATTCTACTACTAGCTATACACTGTTCTTAATTTTTTTCTTATTTTCTTTTTATTTTATTTTTCTTATTAGGTTTGGAGAGTTGTTTCGGCAAACTCATGTTGGTTTCCCACTTTGAGTTTGAGAGGGGTGTTAACAGTAGTATTAAATTAGAATTCCTATTACATATTAAGAATAAAGATTTTCTTATTATTCTTATATTCTTGTAGAATTGTAATAGGGTTTCTTCTTATCACTTGTATCCCTATATATATGGGCGTTGTCCTCATCAATAATATGCAATATGAATTCTAATTTAATACTACTCTTAATCTCCTAATTTCATGCACAGGTGAAGGAAAGAAAGAACCTTGGCTTTGTTGCTTTGCACGTTGAACAAGGCGCTGGATGTGAGCCCTGGTAGATGTGATATGTTTACTACTCAAAAATCAAATTTTTTTTACATCTGATCTGGCTTCTTTGATGCTCTACGAGACTTCTCTGATGATTAGATTTTTTTTAATCTGATCTAGCTATTTTGATGCTCTACAAGCCCTATCTGGTGAGATCTGATCTGTTTACTACTCAAAACTCAGATTTTTTACTTCTGATCTGACTTCATTGATACTCTACAAGACTTCTCTAGTGAGATCTGCTCTGTTTGCTGCTCAAAAATCAGATTTTTACTTCTGATCTGGCTATTTAAAGCTGTCTATGCTACTATCTGGTAACTATGTTACTTATTTCTCTTCAATACTGGTTGTTTACTGCTATTTCTGGCTATTTTTCTGGTGATTTTATAACTGGCAGCGATGTCGGTTGTCTCAAGTACTTCATCCTATCTTATTTTTCCATCTTAGCTTTCTGATGATACTGCGTATATTCTCTCGGATACTGTCTCTGCGCCTTCTGGTGCTCTTACTGTTTAAATATCACAGGACGAGGATGACAGGTTACGTCAGCTCGAGTTCTATCAAACAGGTCATTCATCAACTCATACATGTAGATTTTGACACCAACTGAAGGTGAAACATGAAGTACATTTTGATACAAAAAAAAACTAATTGAAATCAATGCACAAGCTTGTAAAGATATCAATTTATATTTAAAATTAAGTCAAACTTAGTATAAACAGTTTGTGCTTTAAAGAATATGTATGAACACTTTAAGGTAGCACAAGAAATTATATATATGTATGTATGTATGATCACTTTAAATATTAATATGAAATTTGAAGCATACATTTTTAAGCTAACACAAGAAATTACATACTTGTATTTATTCTATTTGATTGTGCACTCAAACTCAAGAATTGATTTGATGGTGGTCCAAAATAGTTAAGCCCAACCCACCTTAGGGATTAGTTGATCACCTTTGGGGGCTGAAAACAACTGGTGTTGGCCGTTACCGTTTATCGCCTGTCGTCAGTGGGTTTACTGACGTGTGTTTGTATGTGGGTGCGTGCATGTTGTGCTCTAATATTGAGTTTCTGTGGTTTAAGGAAGCATGAGAGAGTGGTAGGGCCCATTGTGGGTGTTGATGGTGCACCCCCGTTTGAGAGCATGATTCATGAGAATGGACCCATTTACAGCTAGGTCTCCACTACATAATCTTGCAAGAATTCATACCATCAACAAAAAGAAAATGCTTTTCTTTTAAATTTTTTGAATTTACAAGATTGAGTCATTTCGCCGTTTTGTGAAAGAGAATCTAAAATAATTTTTCATGATTACTTGAAGAAAATTACTTACGAGCTAATACGTTTTAAAAGTGAGTTTATGTAATTTTAGCCTTCACAAATATTCAAATAGGTAAATAAGTAGTCATAGTTTCTTTTGCTGAAAAACCCCTTGATTCTACGCCATATTGCATGCTAAAAATAATCTAATGTGATGTACCTAATAGTGTGAATCTACAATGAAATCTAAGAAATCTGCCACCTCCCCGTGGAAAACAAGTCAAGATGGTTAAGAGATAATCTGAAGTTGCATAAAATGTGGAGAAAGTAACTTATTTTTTAAGTTCTTTTTATTTAGAAATAGAGTTTTACTGAGAAAATATTGCTACATTCACCTATTTTGTTCCATAATTTCAAAATTTATTCACTATAGTCTCATCAGCGTCAGCATAAATTGATTCTTTCTAACCATCACTTCTTTATAAATTTTCATTTCATCTTTTATTCTTACACATCGCCTTCAACGTTGTTCTCCCTCAACCGTGAACCTGACGCAGAGTAATTCGCGGGTCGACCTACGTGATCGGGTCGCCGTGGGGGTTGAAAGGGGGGCGGGGAGACCCCGGACCAAATTTTCTTGAGATAGACCTTTTGCACATCTCGTTTGCTCGTGCTCGCGATGAGTTTCGTTTGAGTTTGTGATCAGTGTGGTGTTTAAATCTGAAAAAATTAGGGATCATTCGATGCCGTTGAATAGGTGTCTGCTAATAATGGGGATGCTAATATGAAGACTGCGACTCATGATCGCAATCCTATGTGAGGACTGCGACTATGTTTGCAGTCCTTTATTAGAAGACTGCGACTATGGTCACAGTCCTTTTATTAATTGAAAATTAGGGCATTTTGTAAAGACTGTGATCATTGCCGCAGTCCTAATATAGGTTGGACAATAGTATTTTTGTGAAGACTGTCATCATGGTTGCAATCCTAAAAACTAGGGCATTTTTATGAGGACTGTAATTACAAAAATAGGTACCAACGGTCCACATTTTCAAAGCAACCGCTTTTTTGAAGCGATTACTACGGGGCATTTGTGTCTTTCGCTACTGAGAAGCGTTTTTGTACTTGACACGTGGATGCACCTGATTAGTTTGAAAAAAGAGCTGGCTGAAGTGAACAAAATTATGAAGCTAATTTTTTTCTAAAGATTTAACATAGAGGACTGCAGTGAAATCTCTCTTTTTACTGGTGTTCGGTCATTCATGTCTGAAAATGCCTCTTACACCGCAAATAGCCACGTAAAATGTTCAAATAAGATGCTCAAAAACTCTGAAGTGCTATAATGTTGAGGACTAGATTTCAAAAACCTTAGAACTCTTGTGCAAATAAACAACTCCTGAATGAAATCGATTGCATAAAATTAATGTATATATGTAAGTAAATTGAAAGTTAATATCGCTAAATTCTGATTCCGTTGTGAAATGAAGGCCTGGTTTGATAAGTCGTTGGTTCAAGTGGGAGAAGAATCGGATTGAATTCGAATTGAATACTAATGTGTTTGTATTTGATTTGATTTAAAATCTTCGAATTTGAATATGTGCATTACCGTCCGATTTCGAATACGTGCATTACCATCCAAATTCGAATTTCCTCTTTCGAATTCGAATGGAACTCAAATTTTTTTCAGATGTTAAAATTTTCTTGCATTCTTATATTTAATATTTGAATAGTTTAAAATTTATTTAATTTATTTACTTTAATTTTATTGACAATATTGTAATTATATTTGAGAATCACACATCTTGTTTGAGGGAAAGAGAACTAAAATATAAATTTTAAGACTTCCTTCTGACTTTTCAGTTTCATATAAATATTTTACATAAAATTTTTTTAATTTAATAATTATAAAATATTACGAGACAAAATGCAAGAATATCTATGTATGTAATATTATTTTTATAAGTAGTTAAGTACACATGTATTAAACGAATAGTTCAACGAACAAACGAACAGTACACTAAAATGCTCAAATTTGATTCGTTTAAATTATGAATAATAAAAATATTTGTTCATGTTTTAAACGAGCAAGTCGAACTGTCGAATAATTAACTTACTATTTCCACTCCTACAGGTTCAAGGCCGGAATAAAGTCTTTTTCGTTAAAAGAAATAGTAATAACTAAAGTAGAGGTTATTCTGTAATAAAAAATTCATTATTTTTATTTTGTTGATTCAATTAAACAAAAAAAAACAAAAAAAAAAAACTATATCTGTCTTCCTAGCGAGGGCATTTCAGGAACAAAGTACCCCATGAACACAGTCGCCATGGACAGACGCTATAAAGCTACAAAGCCTCAAAGCCTTGTGCGTAGAAAAAGTACGAGACCAACGGAGAAGCAAAGAATAGTTTGTAGAAAAAAAGAAAGAAAAAAGATGAATTCTTAGAGAGAAACATAGAGAGAGAGAGAGAGAGAGAGAGAGAGATGATGATGATGATTGGAGTACCCAAAAGTTCTCTGCAAACAGGGAGCCCTTTTTGGGCAACTGCACCAGCACAGCTCTGCCTAATTTTGCCTACCCACATTCTCCCTCTCTTCCCAGACTACCCCTCCCCCAACCTTCTTTAATGGCGGCTGTGAGCGGGTTCTGAATTCGCAAACACGCGTCCTCGCTGTTGCTGAGGCCTTACCGTGGACTGGGTCTTCCTTCTTTTTGCCTTCTCAATTGGAAAAAGTTGAAAAGATTGGATTTTTGGGGATTTTCGTTAATTTTTGGAAGAAGAAAAAAGGTGTTTGTTGAGAGTTGTTCATCAGTGCATATTGTGGATTTCAGGAGGGATTTTTATTTTATTTTTTTACCTCAATTTTGGAAATTCATTTGAAGGAGAATTGATCCTTTGCTTTTGCTTTTGCTTTCAAGGGTGGGCCACTGCTGCTGCTCAAAGCTTTGTAGATTGTGAATGCTTTTTGTCTGATTGAAAGCGAGGAGTTGGGTTCAGTTTGGAAGAAAAATTTATTCCTTTCCTCAAGAGAGAACAAAACACAGCTCAAATTACTTAGTTTATCCGTCGAAGAGGCGAAAATTTTGTTGATTTCAGGTATCTCTTCACATATTTTACTTAATTTTTTCCTTTAAAAGGTTATCTGATTAATCTCTGTTTTGTTGTTAGTTGCAATGGCTTGGGCTGAATTGACTTAAATTGTCTCCATCAGTTTATGGGTTTAAGATTTTATAATTGTGTACAAAAGAAATAATTAAAGAAGATTGAAGGATTTGATTGTAAAGGAATTTGGCTTGAAGGTCAATGGTACTCACAGGTGACTAATGGAAATGTAATTTTTTTTAAAACAGTTAGTTCCATTAAATTTTGTTTCTCTCTGTGATATCTCCTGGGGTATTTCATTTTATTTAGAGGATTTGGCTCAACAACCTTGCCCCCATATTAGTGGTGAATTTGAAGCTGATTGTAGTTTTTTTTTTTTAATTTTCAGAGGAGAAGGGGAAAAAAAAAAAAAAAGTAAAATTGGAATTGGTAGACACTTAAAATTCTTTTGGAAACTGTAGTTTAATGGCAAATATTATCAATTCTCAATGGAAAATAATAAGAAATGGGTTCATCAACATTTACTCCATTTCCAAAGTATGAGCTACATAAATTAGAGTGCATGCTTGGGTAATTGCTACATAATTCACCTTGGATATACTTCGTCTCCTCCCTCTTCAAGATGATTCTTTCTCTTGAAGCACATTCTGTTTATATTTGTTTAGCTGCTGTATTTTGTATTGCTATATTCTATTGATGCAAGGAGCTGGTTACTATGTTCTTATTATATGATTTCTTTCAATTCATTAGACTTCTTCTTTGTGAGGAGAATTTCTCTACCAAATGGCAGGAATTAGACACCCATTCATCCATTATGGCAAAGAGATTTCTCAAACAGCCTACACCAGCAGAAAGTGAAGACGCGGGCTGTCTTTCGGGTTTCATTAGCATCTTCGACTTCCGTGTAGGCCACTATTCTCAGAAATTGCTCGCTGATAGAAAGCGTGGGGTTAGTAGAGACCTCGGTAAGAAATCATTTTTTTTAAAAAAATGTGATTCTAATAGTAACTTTTGAAGTTTTAATTTTCCTCGCTAGACCATGCATGGATTTTATTTTCAAAGGCCTAATTTGGCAGCAGAGTTTCTCAAACTGGGGTTTCATTTAAGTTCAAATGAAACCAAGGTTTGTACTCATACAAACCCCAGTTTCTGAAACTCCACTGAGATTGGAGTTTGACAAACCCCAATTTTATAAGGGTTGGAAGCCTCCAAACCCCCGGTTTCCCAAACTCCATTTTGGTTCCCAAACAAGGCCCTGTTTCAGTAACCTTGTTATGAACCCCAAATTCTCCCAAACCTCATTTTGGGAAACTAAACCTTGTTTCCAAACGAGGCCTAAGAGATTGTGTTATTGTATTCGTGCATCTCTTATAGTGTTCCTGTGTCCTTTTGTTCTTGACATGTTTAAATTCCTTCTCTAAGCCTTGTATAGATCGATATAGTTCATGCACGATATAGTTCTCTATTTTTCACACACCATGAGAAATAGTTTTAACTTTTACGCCCAATTCTGATACCAAAAATAGATATAAGAAAAGTAATGTTCTCCACAGAGAGCAGCAAAACACTGGACCACCAATGAGTACATTCTGCACTCTCCCTGTAACCTGTACCAACCTTATAATTGCATTCAAGTACACACCATTCACACTATTTCTCTTTCAAAATTAACTAAGATATACCAAAGTCAGCTTCTTTTTTTTTTTTTGTTCAGATTAAGTTTATTTGGTTGCTCGTAATCTATTTATCATTGTTATCTATTGCACATTGTTAATTTTTTAGCATGCCACAGCCACACACGATTTCATAAAACTAAGTATCTTTAGTTTCTCTCATTTTACTGACAAGATCACAAGCCTGTTATGCTTTAGGTAGTGACAATTAGAGAGATTGTTTTCTATATGAGTTTGAATGAGAAAGACATAAGAGATCAATTATTGTGAGTCAGGCAAATCATGTATCAGGTAAAGAAAAAGAAATTTATGACATAAGAGATTACTTACTCTACAGCACAAACTATGGCCATGGTCATTAAGGCTTTTCCCAACTATTTGTCTTATGATCCTTCTTTGACTAGCTTGTTCAATTTGGGTCTCATGACTAGATGCAAAAGTTAGGATCTTACTGTTTTATTTTTCTCTGAAAATTCACCATTTTTTTGGGTCTATGTCTATCTTTAGTTGATTTAATAGAATGATGATTGTGATTCATTTGTTGAAGCTTTTTGGTTTCTCAATAGATTTTTGGTTCCTTAATGAAGTGCTGGTTCATCTTTTTCAGCAATTGGATATTCAAGGAAAAACTCGATTTCCCAAGCAATTTAGAGATAAAACTTGAAGACATCGATATAAGTTTACACAAGGTATGCTGATATCTTTGCACAGGATTTCATGCTTCTATGAACTTGTTCTCTCTTAGTTATGCTTGCTTGTTTAATTTCTGATGCAAAATTAGTTAGTGTGTTATCATGTGAAATTCATCATGTTTAATCGTATATGTTCATTAAGGTTGATGTTGCAGGAGATCTGATGATATCTAATACATATATATTCTGGCCAGGTTTTACATCATATAGTTAAGTTTGCTTTCTTTTTTTCCTTCAATTAATATATAATATTATGTTTATTCGTTTTTACTAGCATAATGAAAAAATTCTGTCTGAGTGGCACTAGATGAATATCTTTAGAGGGAGTCACTAGGCAAGTATTAGGTTGAAAATGCTGGTATGTTGGTTTTCATGTCAACTGCTTTAACATTAGAGTTATTGCTGCTTCTTTTTTTAGGGAAAACTTTCAGCCGTTTTTTTTCCTGTGGGGCTTGGCCAGCGGGCTCGAACCCGCGGGACATTAGATTTATTGCTAAATAGGGGGAACTTATACAACTGGTCAGAGTGCCAACTTGTCATAGGAGAGGTCACAAGCTTAAGATGCAACTAGAGATCTATTGTTTAGAGGAATTTTCTCACAGTATAGGAGAAATGTGCTTTATCCACCTTCTAACTCAAAAGAGAGACGATAGACATGTGAACAAACATATGTGTATAAGATAAGCTACCACATCTTGTCAAATATCTGGTTAACTTGACTAATCTGAAAGAGCAATGAGAACTCAAAAGAGGATATCATTGTATCACTGTTCAACACTTGTAGTTCAAAATGTGCCTATAATAAATAATGCAACATCAATTGTTGACAATGTTCTAAAACTTTTGGATATTGGAAATTATTCTAGAAATGCCTAGCGCCATCATGGAAGAGAATTGAACTGTTATTAATTGCTTTTGTATTGTATAACCAAAATGTGGTCTATAATTTATATTTATTTATTTCAGGATGGTGATGAAAGCAGATCTAAAAGGGATAATTCGGGCATGATGAGTGTTAAGACACTCATGGAGGAAGAGATGTCCAAGGTACATAATACGAAATCCAGAATAATCAACTTGAGCGGTCACAATCTGAATCCAAACTTGGGATCCATATCAAAGAAAAGAAAAACAAGAAAAACAAGAAGTGCAGTGTAGCCGCAGATCAACACCTTAATGATTTGAGATGCTCTTCAAATTTGAACTTTGGTCAGTCTAACTCTACAAATCCAACTGAAAGATCTCATGTAGCCTACGACTTAGCAGCATTTATGGTTCAGTTTTACTCCTGTCCTCTATCAGAAAGTATTGTTCACAGGAAGAAAATCCATCTTGATGAGACTGATTCCCAGTTTTCTGAAAAGTATTTTACCATTCTGAAGGCGCTGAATGAGATAGCCAAAGTTTTTTTAAATCAGAAGCTTGTAGATTCAAAAGAGCTCATCAGCAATGTGGAAGTCCAATCCAGAGAGTTCATCGATGCATTAGAGATATTGAGTTCAAACAAGGATTTGTTAGTAAAGCTTATTCAGGACCCAAATTTGCCTTTCTTGAAGGATATTCAAGACATTCAAGATGCTCTGGTTGAGTGTAAAGTTTCAGGAGAAGAGACTAGCACTTCAGGTCAACCTGAGGACGCTATTAGAAATGAACTATTTCAGAAGCATCATAAACTTTTCAGAAAGAAGGATAAACCCAAGGGAAGTGATAGTTCTCAGGATATAAGCAAAATAGTTGTTTTGAAGCCCATCCCAGCAGGTATCCAAAATGGTTCTGTCACACAAACTCTGACCTCTTCACCTCTTTCAGATCATAACTTGAAACACCAAGAAGAAGGTGAAAGAACTAAGTCCTATTTTTCTTTTAAAGGAATTAAAAGAAGGTTGAAACATGTCATGGTGAGAACAGAAAGGGGCGACACCCGATTTCCATGGATGGTGTACTTGATAGAATTCCATATGGGTTCAAAGGTTCCGAAACCAGGAAACATCTAACTGAGATGGTAGGTGTCGTAGATGAAAAGAATAGTTCACCAACTGTCTCAAAATCGGTAGACTATCTTCCAGAATACAACTTATTGTCTCCTAGATTTAGTCCAGGAGAGGACAAGGAACTTTTATTGTCGCCTCGAAAGATAATACTTTCTCCATCACGGCAGCTCGATCGAGAAAGGTCTATGGACTCTTTAAGCCCATTGCGACAGAATTTAGATCAAAATGCTGGAACACAATTAACTGACTCAAACCAAGAGTGCACTGCAGAAGAATTGAAGAGAAAAGGTGTAGTATTTTTTTTTTTTTTTTTCCTCTAGTTAACTGCATTGGAAGCTATCTTGAACACCTCCTAAACAAACTGGTGCTTAGCTTTATATAAAATGTGTTGACAGGAAGTATAGAAATTGTAGAAACATTAGACATCAAATTCTTGGAAGAACATGATGATTTGAATATACGCCCAGAATCAATTGGCAATGAACCCGGTATTATATGTGAAGGATGTGAGAAAAAAGGACCATATGCACTTTTAAAGATGGTAAGCACATTATTATTTCTAGATGTATGCATATTTCTTTATCCATCCTTTAGCATTTCTGTTATTTATAATGATTAATAAGTACTCAACCTTCTTAACTTTTCCCAGGAGACACCAGATGACAAACGGCAATTGATGATCCCATCTTTACTGATCTCACCCAGCTTTTTGCACGAAGAAAAATTAGAAAATCCTGGTGACACCCTGGAAAAACCTGAGGGGCCAAGTCCAGTATCTGTTCTGGAACCATTCTTCTTGGAAGACATCACCAGCACAGGAAGCACAACATCTGATCATGGTAAATATATTTATGGAAATTGTCTTAATCCGATACCTATATCAGACACGTATGTAAGGGTGCAGTAATAGGCTACATTTATCATGATATACATAACAGTTCAAACTTTAATTTAGCTATAGTTATCATTGTGTCTGGCCTTGTGACTCCAGCAATGGTTTTTTTCGGGACTTCTGTATTGGTTATGCTACTGCTTGCTTCGGTTATTTCTATCCCTAATATGCAAGTAGTTAGCGCTAGGTTAATGAGTTAGCCTGTTACTAGAAGTACTTCTACTATTATTCAATTATTACATGAATGGTATATATTAATATATAATTTATACGGACTCTGAAAGCAAATAATCTCCTCCCTTTTTCTTCATGCAGCGGTATATTCAGCATTAAAAACATGAATCTATTTAAATCTATGTAACCCATCCTTCTACTATCTAAAACTTATTATATTCAAAATTTAGAAACCTAATGTATCTATTCATATTCAAACAAACCAACCAATTCTAAACACTCAATTATGTCTTCTCTTTTATTATACACACACACATATAGGTATAAACTTGGGTACATGCAAAAGGATTCGAGCCTGAATCCTTCCCACTTAAACTCAATCCCACGTCATTCAAATACAAGATCCACTCCGTTGAAGTTTATCTCTATTGTTTAAATAATTAAAGACCAAAAATCAAGTGTTTTGAATACTTTTTGCCCATCCATCAAATAGGCGCAAAATAGACGGCCGAAAATAGCATTTTACATAGATCTATGACTTTAGACATAGATTCTCGATGACGTGGGATTGAGTTTGAGTGGGAAGGATTCGGATTCAATCCTTCCGCATATATCCAAGTCTATCCTTATATATATATATATATATATATATATATATAATATATATAATATATTATATATATAATAGAGAGAGAGAGAGAGAGAGAGAGAGAGAGAGAGACTTGTGTCATTCCGGAAGAATTCGAGGCCAAATTCTTTTCACTCAAATACAACCCTATTACATTCGAATACAAGATCCATTCCGTTGAAGTTGATCTATATTATTTTGAAGTATCTATAAACAAAAAATTAAGTATTTTAAATATTTTTTGCCCATGCATCAAGTAGGGAAAAACGGATGGCATAAATAGTGAGTTGACTAGTTAACGGTGTAGAACATTTGAAACTTAACAAAAATTGGTTTGTAGGGGTTTTTAAATGTTTAGACATGATCAAATGGCCCGATCGAGAATTTGTATATCTAAAGGCATAAATCTAACCAACTCACTACTTTTTGCCGTCCATTTTGCGCCGCTTGATGGATGGGCAAAAGTATTCAAAACATTTGATTTTTTATTTTTAGTTACTTTAAATAATATAGATCAGCTTCAACGGAGTGGATTTGTATTTGAATGCTGGATGTTCGTATTTGAGTGGGAAGGATTCAGACTCGAATCCTTCCTGAATGACACAAGTCTCTCTCTCTCTCTCTCTCTCTATATATATATATATATATATATATATATATATATATATATATATATATATATATATTAGAAAGACATGTTTGAATAGAATATGAAATTGCTCAAATAAATAAATTAAATATATAAAATAAAATCATCAAATCATATGTTCAAATCTAGTATCTTGATGTAATATATATCTAAAACCAACAATTTTAAATATCATTTGAAAATAAAAATAAAATATAAAAGTAAAAGCTACGTGTGGAACTTGAATTTGACCCACATTAAGAACTATGCAAACATAATTTTTATGCATAGTCATTATTGTAAATGTTTGTGTTAATCTAAAATTTTTGAAGCACTACACTTCATCCCTCTCAATTTTTTCTGTTTTAGTTAGAATTGCCTGTCAATTAGGATTCTTTTCGCTAGTTCTGAAGCCAGAGAGATCTCACAACCTCAAATCCAGGGCTAGTTTTGATATATATTGGCAATATAGTATCAGGCTTTAAGGTACCCGATACAATATTAACTCTATAATATCGGCCAATATCGAGGCTGATTTTGTCGATATTGACCACTAATATTAACGATATTGATAGTAAAAATCATTGGCCTATACTGATATCGATTTCAAGTTTTCAAACCATGCTCAAATCTTTATCAAATATAAAATTCTTCTCATTAATCTTTCTTCTAAAAAGTAAAGGTTTCAAGAAAGTCTTTGTCCTTTCTGAATATTTTTATTTCAATCTACTATGTTTTAGCTTTTCTCTTGGGTTCATGGCGATCGATGACAGAGACTATTCATTTGCTTCGTCAACTTACAAAGTGATTTCGAGAGAGAGAAATTTGCATATGGTTTTTATTGATTTACAAAAAGCTTATGAACAGATGCCAAGAGAGGTATTATGGTGGACATTGATGAAAAAAGTTCACATCAATTATATTGACATAATTAAGGATATGTACGATGGAGTAGTGGCAAATGTCAGAATTTGTGGAGGCATAACAAGTGACTTTTCTATCACAATTGGATTGCATCAAGGATCTATATTGAGTCCATTCTTATTGTCATAGTGATGAATGAGCTTACTAGAGCTATTCAGGATAAGATACTGTGGTGTATGTTATTTGCTGATGATATTATCCTAGTCGATGAGTTATGGAGGCAAACTCTAGAATCTCGAGGTTTTAGATTAAGTAGGGCCAAAACAGAGTATATGGAGTGTAAATTCAGTAAACGGAACATTCGAGATTATATTATTGTGGGACTGGATGGACAAAAATACCGATGAGCAGTCATTTTAAGTACCTGGGTTCTATTATCCAAAAGGATGGGGAGATCAATAGTGATGTCAACTATAAGATCCAAGTCGGCTGGTTGAAATAGAGAAACACAATAAGAGTTTTATGTGATTGTAACATTCCATTATGACTGAAGAGAAAGTTTTCTCGGACTGCTATTAGGTCAGCTTTATTATATGGCATAGAATGTTGGGTTATAAAGAGATATCATGCCCAGAAATGAGTGTAGCAGAGATGCGCAAGCTTGGATGTGTAGTAAGACGCGGAGAGATAAGGTGAGAAATGAGGATATTCATACTAAGATAGGTATAGCCTCTATAGAAGAGAAGATGAGAGAAAATCGCCTACGATGGTTTGATCATATGCGACGTAGACCTACAGATGCGCCAATCCGGCGAGTAGATCGTATCAATTTAGAGCAAGTTAAAATAGCGCATGGGAGACTGAAGAAAACATGGATAGAGGTAATACGACAAGAAATAGAGGCTAAAGGTCTTAGTGAAGGCATATTGCTCGATAGAAATGAGTGACAAAAGCTGATCCATTTGCCCAATCCGGCGTAATTCTCTTTGGTTCATGTAGCCTACCCCAAATACTTGGGACAAATGGCTTAGTTATTGTTGTTGTTATTGTTGTGTTGTTCTCTACTAGTAGGTACTCAAAACTGTCTCCACAAATTATATTTACTTTAACATTATCCACTTTATGGGTGAATTTATTGGATAAACATTTTAATTTATCATAACTCTATTAATTTTTATCTTTCTTATATATATGCTATGCAGATAAGAGTTTAATCTATTTTAACTTTTAAACTTTTATGTCTCTAATGTCTCTAGTTAATCACACCCTTCCTATTTTCCAAATGACCGCGAATAACTAGAATTGTATTTTTTCGAGAAAGGATGGAGTATGCCTGCCTCTTTCTTTAAAGAGGTGATAATGAGAAAACATACCCCCCCCCCCCCCCAAAAAAAAAAAAAAAAAAAACCCAAACCCGGAAAAAAAAAAAAAAAAAAACACCCCCACGCCCAAACAGCACAACACACACACAACAGAAATTACACTACTTTGACAAAAAACAGAAACATCTCCCGAAACGAAAGTAACAACAAATAATAACTAAACGATAATCCTTCTCCTAGATAAGATCCTCCAACAAAATAAGGCTACAAAAGAGGATACACAGCACACAGAACTGCAAGTCAGTCCACCAGCTGCATGTTAGAATTGTATTTTATATATGATAAAAATAGTATATTAGGCTATTAACTATTTTTTTGTATTTTATATATGATAAAATAGTTACATAATAGTAATCTAATATACATATATCATAATTGTTACTCCATGATTCTTTCTTCTGTTTCCTTATGATGTTCTTACACGTTCCGCCGTATGCTAGTATTATGATTAAAAATGTCTACTACATAAATCCTTACTTTCCTCTAATTGTACAGGATGAACTACGAGATTGGTATGATCAAGAGTGCAACCATTTAAGCCATAAATTTTTACACATTGAAAAAGCATGTTGATGAATATTACCATATTGTGCTTTATTTGCAAACAGTATAACAAATTATCTTTTGCTTTTGCCTCTCATAAATCATGACATTTGTTGTTATTGTATCAGTTTCAGTTGACTTGCACGTACAAGCTCAGCAAATAGATTATCAGGAGCATGATGGTTCAACAGTTGTTCTAAGCTCATCAGATTTTGAAGGGAGGCGTATGACTTATTTCGATGAGGAGGACATTTATGGTTTCGTAACAACACTATTACAGGCCTCTGGCATGAGTTGCTACGAGATTTTAGAGGAATGGGACCCGTCCGATCAGTTTCTTGACCCATCACTGTTAGAAGCAGGAATCTTGCATAGTCTACCTGATGATCCAAAGCTTCTCTGTGATTGTATAAATGAAGTGTTAGTGGAGACCCAGAAGAGACGATTCGAGTGCGCCCCCTGGGTTTCTCTCATCAAACCCGGTAGCCAAGTGATCCTGAGAGGATTGGACCTTATTGAAGAAGTTTGCAAAGGCATCCATCGGCATCTTCAACTATCGCAATTCACATTAGATCATATTGTTACCAAAGACATTAACAGTAGTAATTGGATGGACCATCAGGTTGAAATCGAAGCCATTATTATAGAAACGGCTGACGAAATTCTTGAAGAAATAATAGAAGAAACCATATCGAAGCAGTAGGTTTATAATTCTTGCATTCTCTTAGAAATGTAGATACGAAGATTTTTCAGTATAGCCATGTTACAGAGGTTGTGCCTTTAGGGTGGAGTTTGATTGTGGTGTTTTCAGGCTTGCTGGAACTTTTGTAGTGTGTTTTCAGGGAATCAATTAGCGTATTGCACCCAAAATAATGAATGGTGCTTGTGCAGTTAAAAGAACTTTTGACAGAGCCTTTTTTGTATGGTTTGTACTAGATCAGCTGTATATATTGTAGGGTAAATTTTCAGAAGGAATTTGTCTATATTTCAAATTGTCATCTGGGTCTGAGAGAAAATAGAAAAAGCAATCGCAAAGACTTAGATTTTACGTGGAAACCTAATTTGAGAAAAACCACGAGAAGGAAGGGAAGAATTCACTATTTTCAGAAGATGACATCGTATTCTATAGAGATGAACTCTATTCTTCTTGCTAGATATCTCTCAATCTCAGAATGTCCTCTTTCTTTGTCCCATCTAGATATCTTATATGCTTGGGGTTTTTGTTGACAGTGCGAGTCATGCGGGATTCAATAACTGCATGATCTGCACGTTGTGATCCATTGCAACAGCCAGGATTGTGCTCTTGATTGCGGGAATGATATATGTTGCTTTCTGTAACTGCTCGATCGTGGACCACATTTGAAATATGAACCCCATAAATATAAGCGGCAGTTGATGGAGCCAGTCGCAGAGATTGTCTTGCTCAAGTCAGAAGAACTGACTTCGAGAGAATGGACACCCTCGGGACAATTATTGTCCTCAGGAGAAGTGATGTTGCTCTTGCTCGGAGGTTTTTCCTTGTGAGTGTCTTTGGGAAATTCTGATGGCGGGAGACACGTGTCTTGTCCTGGCGTGGGTCAGACTTTGACCACTACAAATGCCCCCCTTCGCTTCATTTTTCTTCCGACTCCGAGGAGAAAGAGTAGAGCGGAATAAGTATGTCCTGGCTTGGAAAGTTAATGCGTTGCTTGTAATTTGAAGGGTCTTGGTCAATGCCTCTTAGTACTATGGACCCTCTTTGGGAACTGGTGAAAAAAAACTGAGTAATTAATGACCCAAATCTCAACTTCGTAATGGAGGAGTTCATGTGGCAGGATTGAATCAAATCCGGTTGATTTGACATGCCGAAAAATTTGGGATTCAAGCCGTCTCTGCAGATGTGAAAATTTTGAATTCGAGATGGTTCAGCTTCTACGTCTATAAATGGGGAGTATTCTGGAAGTGGGAAGCCCATCTTCAGAAGGTTTTCTCTGCCCCTTGATATTTCTTGTCCTGGTGTCTGGTGGATTGAGTTGTTTGTTCTTCACTCAATGGAAGAAGGAGATGGAGAGGACGCCAATAATGAAGATGGTGGTTACATCACATCGACCCCCTTGTCATGTAATTTCGGTTCTCGTGATGGCCTGGTCATGAAATTTCGAGTCTCGTGATGACAAGGTCCTGCCGCTAGGGAGAAATGGATTGGACTTAAGTTCTGACGTGATGTGCTCAAACATGCCTTCCCCTGGTGGCGGGTGTGGACGGAGTGAGGTTTTGCTCGGGTGGCGATAGTGTAGGATCATGATCCCATCACCGTTGTCCACATCTTGGACTCTTTGCTCCGGACTGGGTCCCGTGGTTCTCGCACTAGGAAACTTTTTTTCTTAAGATGAGGCCCGAGAAGGAAACACGGGTGGATGACATGCGATTATGAGGCGCCCCTGTTTTAGAGACTCCGGGTACTTGTTCGGGATGGAGGGACCGTGATGCGGCGTCATCACGTTCTTGCACGTTCTGAACGGGATTGTATCACTGCCTTGGAGGCGTGCTCTTCTCGAGGAAAAAGAGGTGGTTCTCCATTTAGGAACCTCCTATTTTTGTGCAGGAACCTCCCTAGTCTTCCTTCGGAGGCTGTGGATGGTGGCATGAATAATAGAAGGGCACATGCATGAAGTGTTCCCCTATTGGGGATCTTTGTTTGCTTCAACATCACGGACTTTGGCGAGTCTGAGTCAGGATTTGTTTATCTGTATTTCTTTTTCAAAAAAAGAACAAACACAAACATATAATAGATCTCGTATCACTCTTGCAAGAAGTGGCCGAGTATGTAATTGAATGGACATAATTGGGAAATTTTGTAATGAAAGTGATTTTGGAATAGAAATGGAGATGATGTTGGCCCAAAGGCCATTAGCCTTAGTTTTGATGATAATAAAACATATGTAGTTATGTTGTTAATAATTTTGTTTAACAAAGTTTCAGGTTAACTATTTGTTGCATTTCGGCTCCATCACAAGACTCACACATTTGAAAGCCAAGAAGATGTAGATTTCAGAGCCTAAGCACAAAGAAGAGCTCAAGGATCAAGTATACTAGAGAATACTATATCAAGATTTGTACTTTTACTTTTTGTATTTTAGAAAGGATTTATAGTCGTTTGTTAAAATCAAGATTTTATAGGTAGATAGCTTTTTGGGATTGATACACACACACATAATTCATACTCTTATGTGTTTTTAAAAAGAGTTCATAACTATTCTCTTTATCGTTTTCAAAATCGAGTTTCGGAAAAACAAGTTTCGTAAAATCGGGTTTTTGATTTAGAAAAGTGTTTTTAAAAAAACATGGTTCTAACTTTGTTTTGTGTTGATTCATGATCACACACTAGTTCTACAAGTCCCTAGAACTCTATTTTGTGTTTAAAGATCAAAAATTCTTTTGTCAGAAAAAGATTGGTTTCAAAACGATTTCTATATCTTGCCTTTGGCCTTTTATCGGTCAACCGACCGGTCGACCGTAGGCAGAGCAAAATTTCTCTATTGGTCGACCGACATACACCAAAGTGCATTTGTGCACTTCGGTCGACCGGGCGGTCGACTGATTGCAAGAGCTTTGCTCTCGATTGGGTCCGGTCAACCGCCCCGATCGACCATCATGGAGCTAAGCTCTCTAGTTGGGAACAACGGTCGATCGACCGCTATCCCCAACAGTCAGAAATCTAACCGTTGTCAGTCGACCGGCCGGTCGACCCACAGAAGAATTTTCTTCTGTATTTTTCCCAACGGCTATATACTATTTTGTCTTTTTCTGGGTCTTTTTCCAACAACTCTTTATGGTCTTCTACTCATATTTTCATCCCCTATAAATAGTGGGACTATAGAAAAACCCTAAAACAAGATTTCTAAAGTTTAGATCAAGTTTTTTACAAGTTTACATCAAGATTTAGTTTTTTTCTTAAAAGATTTCTTTTTGAGCCAAATTTTCATATTCTTGATTTTTAGCTTGAGCCTTCCCTCTACATCTCTACAAGCTATTTCCACTACACAATTTCAAAGAGTTTCACCTCCTCTTCTTGGTTATAGGATTGTGATTGTGAGCCATTTGTGATCAAGTGAAAATCACCGATTTTCTTCTATTGAGAAGTTGTAGAGGTTGCAGCCTCAAGTGAGCTAGTGAGCTCCGTGTTGATATTGTGGCACCGTGAGAGAGGACTTGTGAGTCCATTGAGTTCTAATGAGAACTTGTAACGGTTGACGATCCAGTGAGATCGGTCATAGTAAAAATCCTTCACAATGTTGAAGGCGAGCACGTAGAGCAGTGGCTCGAACCTCGGAAAATATCATCGTGTTTGTGATTGCTTACTCTTTCTCCCTTCACTCTACTCTCTCTTTACTTGATTCCACATTATTTGCCATTTAGTATAGCCATCACCTATTCACCCCCCTCTAGGTGATTTATAATTGGTATCAGAGCCTAACCCTAGTTTTGGTTTAACCACTTAATGGAGATCCTTTCATTTGGCTATATTCATTTGTTGCATTTGTTATTTATTTGTGCACTTATACTTGTTTTCATGGCATCACATGACTTCTCTAGCATAAAGTCCCTACCCAAATTTGATGGGTTGAAGTTCCCCATTTGGAAGGTCAAAATGAACCTATTCCTTAAGTCCCTAGGAGTTAGAGTTGCCAAGGCCATTACCAAAGAATTTGTTGAACCTCACGATGATGAGGATACATGGTCCGAAGCAACCACTAAGGACAATGAGGCCAATGCTAAAGCCCAATATGCACTTACACAAGCATTAAATAATGATGATTTTTCTCGTATAATTAATTGCAAATCCGCTTATGAGGTTTGGAATGATCTTACCATTACTCATGAGGGGACGTCGCAAGTCAAGAGATCTAAAGTTGACTTGCTCCGTTCTCAATATGAGAATTTTTATATGCTTGAAAATGAAAGTATCGATGAGATGCTTACTCGGTTCACCAAGATTACTAATGGATTATTTTCTTTAGGTGACACCATTGACAATGACCAAAAGATTCAGAAGGTTATTAGAGCTCTTCCCAAAGCTTGGGAAGTCAAAGCAACAACCCTCAAGGAGCTCAACGATAGAGAGGAAATAGACTTCTCCAGCTTCATTGGAAATCTCAAAACCCATAAGATGAAAATGAAGGTGAGAGAAGAAAGGGAGACTCCAAAGAAGAAAGTGATAGCTTTCAAGGCTACTCCATCATCCTTTGATGATGAAGAATCATCAGAAGATGGCGATGAGGACTTTGCCATGCTCATTAGGAAAGTGAGCAAGATGTTTTATAAAAAAAGAAGGCAAAGCAACTTCCGAAGAAAAAGACATCAAGGGAGATTCGAAGAGAAAGACATCAAGGAGGAGATGGGTCCTTACTTTCATTAAAAGAAGACGGGCCATCTAATTGCGGATTGCCCCTCACTTCAAGCCACAACCTCCAAGAACATGCATAAGAAGAAGAAGGCGATGGTAGCCACTTGGGATGATTCAGAAACAGATTCTGAAGAGGAATTTGATGCCGGACACGTTTGCTTCATGGCAAATGGAGAGAAAGCTTCCATGGTAAATCTCGAAACTTCTTTAGAAGATAATGATTAACTATGGATGAACTTGCACAATTTTTTGAAGAATTACAAAATAGATATGAAATTTCTCTTGCACATAATAAAAAATTGAAAAGGAAAATGATTTTCTAAAGAATAAGCTAAAAATTGTTGTTAAAAAGAAAAATGACTTATCCATTTCTTTTGAGAAAATGAAAATAGATTTTGATAAATACAAACTTATTTGTAAGGGTAAAAATCCTAATATTACTTTTAACAAAAATGAATTTTTGAATATCCAAAAGCATATTGATGTTTTGGATACCACCTTGAAAAAGTGTGCATTTGACATGAACAAATTTACTTCTATGTTTCCAAAGGAAAAAATTCAAAGGAAACATACACCTCATTCATCTCACACACACCATGAAAAACATGCACAACATGCACATGCACATCAACATAAGCATGCTTTCGTATATGACAATGTGTACACATGTGCACATTGCGACCGCAAAGGCCATTTAGCAAAATTTTGCTATGCTAAGTTAAATATGTTAAATAAAAATGTTTGAGTTCGAGAAAGTACTAACCCTACAAGACCCAAAAAGATTTGGGTACCAAAAAACACACCAAACTTGATTGATGTAGGTGTGTCATCCTCCTTCAAGACATAGGGGAGATGGTGCCTTGGTGGTGGATGAATTGAAGCTCAAAGGATCAACTGTCACATTGCATCGCTATTAAAAGGCACGTTTTAGAGATTGCCCATGATTTGGTAACTTCTCCACTTGAAAATTTTATTTCTAGCTAGATCTATACATGCATAGGATTAGCTGGTTTTTCTTTTGTGGTAATATGCTTTAGTTGTGTATACATGTTTATCTTTTATTTTTTTTCTTGCCTATATTTAAGTTAGTTCGTTAACATTGCTTTTGTTCTTTACTAGCCCATGATTTGCTTGCCCATGTGCAGAGTATTTTCCTATGCTCACTTGGTTGATAGATATCCGTGCATATATGTGGATATAGATTAATTTATTTGCTCATATACATGTATATATATATTGTCTATATATCTATCTTCTGATTGGGTATTGTATTTAAATCATATTTAAGCAATAAATCAAGATAGCAATTATGCGCCTCAACTCTTATATAGAGGAATGACGAGGAGAAGTTCTGAACCCGTTAAAGGGTATTCGGCTTCAGTATCTTGTTTTTAATAGCTTAATATATGATTTAATTATTGAAAAATATATTGTTAAATAAAATAAAAATGTTTTGATATCATTTTCATGTGTTTTTCATGCCTATAAGATTTTTGGTGTTATTTCTCTGTTTTATGTATAAAAATATGCAAGTAAAAATAATTTTCAAAATCCCAAAATTCCTACTTTTTAAAACTATTTTTAGGGTTGTCCTGGTCGATCGACCAGTCGACCGAGTTGACCTAGAATAGGTCTGGTCGATCGGGCGGTCGACCGAAGTAACCTGTTATACAAAAAAAAAATATTTTGGTCTAAAGGTAGTCGAGCGACCGGTCGGCAGACTGTAACCGAGTTGCTCTCGGTTAGACCCTGGTCGACCGGGCAGTCGACTTGTTGGCCCGAACGCCCATCACTCTAGTTTTGATGATGATTAACTCATGTAGTTATAGTACTAATGATCTTGTGTTTAATTAGTATCAGATATTTGATCAAGATCAAAGTTGGTGTTTAGTTTCAACAAAGGATTTAAAGTCAAAGTTTTGGAGTTAGCACGTGTTGATTCAAGAGCTCGCACATCAAGATTGCATCAAATACTCAAGAGGAGTCTAGCTCATCGGATCAAGGTTTGGACCAAGTCAAGAAGGTGAAGAAGACCTTCAAGAGAAGATTTTCAAGAAAACTTGTGTCATGTTTGTAAGTGTCAAGATTTTATTTTTAGATAAAATGTAAAGGATACATTAGTTGGTGGATTGCTCAAGTTCATATACACTCACACACAAGATTTATATGTATTTTCATAATAGAGTTTTCATTTTGAAAAATACCAGTTTGATTTTTAAGATTCAAAATATACATATGTTTTATCAGAACTTATTTTAGAGCTTAATATCAAAAACATAGATATTTCATCATATATGTGTAGTGGATCATATCCATACACCCTTAGCTTCAAAAGTGTTTAGAATATCTAGTTTTTGTATTTGGAAAAGTTTTGAAAAAATCATTTTTGAAAAATACAGGTTTTTGTTTAAGCCAAAACTTCTATATTACAAAAATAGTTCAAAATGTTTGTAATATGTTTTGATTTCTAATCAAACATTTTGTATATCAAAATATATCAATGAACTTATTTTTGTAGAATTTATGAAACTTTATGGGATTTTATTGAAGATAAAAAGACCAAGTTTCAAATCCCTAAAACCTGTGTTCTGGCCTTCTGCCGGTCGACCGCACGGTCGACTGAGCCAGAGGTCGGTCGACCGGGCAGTCGACCGAAACGTGCACAACCTTGTTTGGCTGGAGGGCCGGTCGACCGCCAGAGTTCTGCTCTCTGGACCGGGCGGTCGACCGGGCGGTCGACCAGCAGAGAGCTTCTGCTCTCTATATCCAGGCCTCGGTCAACCGGCCGGTCGACCCATGGCACAACGGTCAGAAATCTGATCGTTGGCCGGTCGACTGGGCGGTCAATCGACAGCAGGATTTCCTGCTGAGTTGGCCTCCAACGGCCATATTTTGGGAGCCTATAAATTGGGGTTCCCTTGGACTGTTTTTAACAAGATTTTAAGTGAGTTTTCAAGATAGTTTTTTCTACACTTCTAAGTGTTTATCTCCACTTGTTTTAAGAGCCAAATACTTTCATATCAAAAGGAGAGTTTTTTAAGAGTGTTTTTGAAAAAGAGATTTCTTGAGTTTTTCACCACCAAATCAATCCTAGTTTTCTCACACACACTTGTGCCATCTATTGCTATATCAATCCTCTAGGGATCTTTGTTTCTGAGAGAGTTTTAGATGATCAAGTATTGAGATCACTGATCGGTCACATATATTGCATATTTATTGTCACATTACCACATTTATTGTCTAAATAAATCATACTAATAAGTTCTATTTTTCTTTATAAAATGCAGGCCCATTGCTAAAGGATAGGAAAGAGAAACGAGCCCAAAAACTCATCAAATTCTGATTTAATTCAGAATTAATTTGAAATAAGGAAATCAAGGCAGGTCATGGCAAATCAGAGAGGTTGAAAACCAGTTAAAATTAATTCCCAAATCAAGTGGTTGAAGCCAAAGATCAAAGGCTGTTTCGTCAAGTCCTGGAGCTGAAACGGGAAAACCAGCAGGAGATAAATTCAGAACACCAAACGAATGAGACCCACCAACCTGGTGTGGCCACCTGGCCACACCAAGGCCGCGGAAACGCGGCTTGTTATGCTTTGTTGGGGGAGCGTTTGCTCCCCCTATCTTCATACGACCTCCCCCGTTTGGTTTTTTTCCTATAAATACTGTATTTTGCAGAGAAAAAGGGACCGAAAATTAGTTTTAAATTTTCTCTTTGTTTTTAAGGTTTAGGCTCTTTGTTAGATAGTATAGAAGTTGAATCTCTATTTTTATAATTTGTAGTTCAGTTCAAATACCAGTGAGGGAGAGGAATAGAGTGATTGTAATCTGAAGATTGAAGTGACATCAATAAAAGGATCAAGCTTTCTCTTCTTCCACTCCAATTCACGGGTATGTCTTGCTTTATTTTCATGTATTGTTTTTCATCTTCCATGAGTACCTAAATTCATTTTCTGGGCTCACTATTGTTCCTCTCTTCGATCCCTCTTCTTTTTTGAATGATTTTTATGTAAAGACCCAGTGGAATCATATGCATGCCTAAAAGCCTTGAAGAAATTCTATCCAATTCATAAGACTGCTCTCGTTAGAAAAAACATCATGCAGTTCAAGTAAGAACCTAGTGAACCGTTTTGGAGGTACTTTGACCGCTTCAAAGACCTTCTTGTCCAATGTCCTCATCATGGAATAGAGAAATGGCGACAATGTCAAATTCTTTATGATGGTTTAGACTACTAAACCAAGACCATCTTAGAAAGCATGTGCCAAGGGGATTCTTGCTGACGAATGAGAATGAAGGATGGGATTTATATGAGATCTACCTGAAAAGACCATCCAATGAGAACCAACTAGTGAAAGCTGTAGGAATTCAAACTCCATCTCTTCAAAAGAAGGTCTCCATTCAATTGAATCATCTATAGCTAACGAGGCAAAGTTAGAAAACCTAGCGAGAAGACTGGAAGTTTTAGAAACTAAGGAACCAAGTCCAGTCAATCAAGTCAGCCCAAACTAAATTTTAACTCCGGGCTGTACTTATTGTCAAGCCATGAATCTTGTGTTTCAGAAGTGTCCTGTGTTTCAAGCTCAACAACACTTTTCAGAACTGATGAATGCGGCCTTTTCAAGGCCGAACAATGATCCTTACGCACCAACGTACAATCCTGGCTGGAGAAGTCACCTAAATTTCTCATCGAGCCAACACAACAATGACTAACCATGGTCGAACCATGCAAGCCACTTCCATCATTCCAATAATTCTTCTAATCATCAACCCCACTTTTCAAATTACCCTCACAATTCTCCCAACAATATTTCAAATTATCAACAAAACTTTCCCAACCAAGCTCCGCCATCTTCCTTCCAGAATCCTCAACTTGAAAGAAGAATGACTGATTTTCAGAGAAATATGAAAAGGTACATGAAGAACTAAGATTCTCTCTTGCAAACAATACAGAGGTCAGAGGGTCAAATGAGCCAATTAGCCAATCCACAGAATGAGAGGCAAAAGGGTACCTAACCCAGTCAACCAATTATGAATCCTAAGAATTCTCAACAAGCTCATTTGGCTGAGGATCAATCATTGAATCAATGTAATGTTGTTCATACATTGAGGTCGGGAAAGAAAGTTGATAATCAAGTGTCAACACCACCCAATCCCAGTCAGCACAATCACACTCAAGTATCCACCTCATCTAGTCTCAATCCTTCCAAATCTGACGAATCTAAAATAGATAAGTCAACCAGTCAGGTGTACAAGCCTATAGTTCCATTCCCTAATAGGCTAAAGAACAACAAATAGAATCACACATGGATAAAATAATTAAGTGTAATCACCTAGAGGGGGTGAATAGGTGACTAGCTAATCTAATGGTCGGAATTAAAACTAATTTATGCAAATTAAAACTTCTTAAACTAAACACCAAGTATAACACAAGAGTGTAGCCGGATTCCCCGTGAAGGGCTCTGGACTAACTCCTCAAGATTCCTCTAGATAAGAGTTGAGGTGCCGTGTTGGCTCTCTTAGTTGAATACAAGTGTTAGCAAACAATCCCCAAGCATATAACAATTAAGCACACAACGTATATCAAGCATATAAAGATAAACACAATATAAGCATGTAAGATATAAACAAGTAAGAGATAGAGAGAGAGCAATCGCAAACACGAGATATTTGTTTCGAGATTCAAGCACACTTGCTTTACGTCCCCGCCTTCAACACTTGAAGGATTTCCACTAAAATCGATCCCACCGGATCACTCGGTGCCGCAACACCTACAAGCTCTTCGGACTCTCTAGTCCCTCTCTTGTTCCCGCAAGAACACACCGCAAACCCACTAGCTCGCCGAGGCCGCACCTCAAACACCGAGATCTCACTAGAACCCGAAACAACGCGAACACACACGTCCTCCTCCTCAAAGCAAAAATGAAGTCTTTGGTGATCACAACACTTTGATCACCTAAAAACAATCTCACAATAACACTCCTATAGGATGAATATATCAATGGATAGCTCAAGTGTTTGTGAGAAAAATAAGGATTGAAATTGTGGTGGAAAACACAAGAAAATCACTTTGAAAATACTCTTGATAAACTCTCTTTTAATTGGAAATATTTGGCTCTTAGACAAGTAGAGAAACCTCTTAAAAGAGTAGGAAAAACTGGTGCAAAAACCCACTTGAAAACTTGTTAAAAACTGTCCCACAAAGTCCCCTTTTATAGGCCAAAGAAAACTAGCCGTTGGGGTCCAGTCAGCAGCTCTGGCTGCTGTCGGTCGACCGGCCCGGTCGACCGCCAACGGTCAGAAATCTGACCGTTGGGCCAGCGGTCGACCGGCCCGGTCGACCGAGGCTTAGAACAGAGAGCAGACACTCTCTGTCAGTCGACTGGCCCGGTCGACCGGGGCTTTCTAGAGAGCAGAAGCTCTCTGGCGGTCGACCGGGTCGGTCGACTGGCCCTCCAGCCAGACCTGGCGTGCACGTCTGTGCACGTCGGTCGATCGACTCGGTCGACCGACTCCTAGCTCGGTCGACTGGTCCGGTCAACCGGCAGAAGCCAGACATGGCTCTATATAGGGATTAAAAGGTTGACTTTTTAGCTTAAATAAAATCCCATAAAATCTCTAAAAATCTACAAAAATAGGTTCAGTACTATTCTTTGATAAACAAACATGTTTGAGTAAAATCAAAACATGTTACAAACATTTTGAACTATTTTTGTAACTTAGAAATTTTAGCATAAAACAAAACCGTATTTTTCCAAAATGGTTTTTCAAAACTTATTTTTCCAAAACTTCTCCAAATACAAACACAAGATATTTTAAACTCTTTTAAAGCTTAGTGTGTATGGATATGATCCACTACACATAAATAATGAAATATCTATGTTTTTGATAATAAGCACTAAATATGATTTTGGTTAAAAACATGTATACTTTGAATTCCAAAAACCAAACCGGTATTTTTCCAAAATGAAAAACTCTTTTATGAAAATAACTAAATCTTGTGTGTGAGTGTATATGGTATACTTGAGCAATCCACCAACTATTCTATCCTTTACATTTTATCTAAAATAAAATCTTAATAAAACAAATCTAGACTCAAGTTTTGATCTTGAAAGGCTTCTCTTGAAGTCTTCTTCTCCTTCTTGACTTGGTCCAAACTTGATCCAATGAGCTAGACTCCTCTTGAGTACTTGATGTGATCTTGATGCATAGGCTCTTGAGTCAAACCGTGCTAGCTCCAAAACTTGACTTTAAATCCTTTGTTGAAGCTACACACCAACTAAGATCTTGATCATAAATCTGAGACTAAATAAACATAAGATCATTAGTACTATAACTACATGAGTTGATCATCATCAAAACTAGAGTGATGGGCCTTTGGGCCAACAATCTCCCCCTTTTTGAGGATGATAAAACTCATGGAGTTTTATATGCATGGATTAAAGTAAAGCTTCAAAGAAGCTCCCCCTTAACTCATGCATCACAATAAACAAATATATATGCAATGAAAGCTCATAAATATGTATGCAAATACAAGGAGATAAACATGACAATCAAGCATAAAACTCATCAAATTCTTTTCTCCTTTTTGCAAAACAAAACAATATGCATAAACAAAAATTCTTTTCCGAAACATGCATATATACTAAAATACTTCTCCCCCTTTTTGTCAATCATCAACAAAGGGGTTAAAGTAAAAACAAAACAATGTTCTCCCTCTTTTTGTCAAAAACAAAAATCAACAAAGGGGTGAAAGTAAATCAACCAATAAAAAGTTATATGCGATATACATTCATGAAGAGGAAGACGCTAAGTTAACTTCCCTACATTCATGCATTACATGAAGAAGGGATGACAAGCCCTAATTCACATAACGCATAATATGTAATGCATAAGAGGAGATGTGAAGCTCCCCCTACACACGTGTATCACATAAAGATATCAAGCTACTCAATATAAGATACACTCAACATGAATCTATATGTAGAAGAGATGTTAAGCTCCCCTTGCATATAGTCAAGACACATCAAAATATTTTTAATATTTCTTATTAAAACAAAATTTTGAATTTTCTCAATAAAACAAATTTTGAAATATCTTAGTAAATCAAATTTTAAGATACCAATTGTAAATAAACATTATAAATTTTGATTTTTTCTTAAATCAACAAATCAATTAGAGATATCACAAAGATTTTTGATACCATGTGAAATAGGAAATTTGTGATACCAATTGAAATTGAAATACTTATACCTATTGATACCAATGAATGAAAAAAATATTTTATATTTTTATATCAATAAAAATACCAATTTTAAATAATGCATAAGCTTATTAAAATATCAATTGAGATACCAATTGAAAATAGAGTTTTAAATCAAGCTTAGCATAAACTTTGTGCTTTAAATATATAAACCAATTATAAATCAAGCACAAGCAAATCATATATATATATATGAGAATGATAATACCAATAGAAATTGATATCAATTAAAAATTAAAGCATACATATATAGAAAACAAAAATTATGAGTATACAAAAATATATCAATTGTGATACCAAAAGAAATTATGATACCAATTGAGATTATGAAGTGAAATTAGTGTATAACTCATAAAAATCCACCCATTTCATGCATAAGATAAAAGATTTTCAATAAGGCTTACAAGGCATACTCGCCCATCCGTCCGCCCATATGGGGGTTGGTAGGGGTTTTCAAAATAAGTGTTTGAAAATATTTTTATTGTGAAAACACTACCAAATAAAGAATAAATAACTAGTTAAAGATAATTTTTAAAAAACTAGTTAAAGATCCTTCAAAACATGAAACCAAATCATATGTATATCATGAAACATGCTAAAAACACAAGAATTGACACTCGAAATCTATAAGGCTCAAAATATCTCATGAAAACAATGTCATGAGTAAACAAATGAAATGTGAGTGTACCATAATCATGTGAGTAGCATTTTTCATGAAAATAGTCAATAAAGCTCAAAACAAATATGAATCTTATTTTATAAAAAAAAACATGAAAATTCATTTTTCATTTAAATATAACTTCTAGGTATATGTATGTTTTATCCAAAGCTAACAATATGCATACATATCCCAAACATAAAAGAGTCTATTAATAGTATTTGTATGAAGGCAAGAGACTCACGGGTATACATGTATATTTATTAGATTTGAATAAAAGTTGCATATACATGAAGCAAAACATGAAAATAGGCAAAACATATATAAATGAGAGAATCATCAAAACTAGGCTATACATGTGCATGTAGTGAGTACAAATGAACAATGAAGTGCAAACGTATATGAATCAAATTGTTGCTCACTACTTGTAGAAGTATATATCCAAGTTTTGACAAATACTACATCTAACCATGTATTTACCACATGAAGCACAAAACAAATGAAACATGAACATGCTAAAAATATCATATATGAAAAAGCATGTAAATAAATTAGGAGTTTTAGAGATAGTTACCAACACGTGAACTATACTCCAAATCTCCAAAACATCGTGGTTGTCCCACCAAACCTCCTTGATAGCGGTGCATCAAATGTATGTCCATCTAGTCCATGTGCATCCACTATCAAGACACCATTCCTCTCACGTTTTGTGAGAGCCCGCACCTACATCAAAAGCACAAGGTGGGGATTTTGGTACCCATTTTCTTTTGGGTCCATGAGGGTTAGTCTTATAAGGAACTCAAACATTTTAATTAGCAAAATTTAAAGAATTAATTCTATCATAACAAAATCTTGCTAAATGGCCTTTGCGGCCACAATGTGTACACTTGTACACTCTAGGATGCATATGTGTATGAGTGTGATCATGACGTGCAAAGTGTGCATATGCATGATGTGGGTGTTGTGCATGAACATGGGGAACTTGTTTCTTTTGAAACAAGGATTCTAATCTTTTATGGTTAAATGCACAATTGCTCAAAGTTGAGCTTAAACAATCAATTCTATTTTTCAAAAATTTAATTTCATTTTGATTAATAGTGGCATGTAAAGCATGGTAAGATTGAGAATCTCTATTCTTTTTCTTTTAGAAACATTTTCTTTTTCTTTTTCAACAATTTTTGTTTTCAAAGAAGTGTTTTCATTCAAAGCAACTTCTTTTTATTTTTCCACCAAAATGATTTTATTTTTCAAAGTAGTGTTTCCTTCACAAAGATCATTCAATTTAGAAAGCATGGAAACATTTTCATTTTTCAAACTTTCATTTTCTTTTTCAATGCATGCAATTTTATTTTTAAAAGACTCATTTTCTTTTAAAACATTTTCAAATCTAGTTTGAAAAGAATCTTTTTCATTTTACAAACACTCAAATTTATTTTTCATTTTCTTGTTATCCTTTTTAAGCAATTCACATTTTTCAAGGAGTTGTTGACAAAAAGATGCAAGCTCATTATATGGAATATCAACATCCTCTTCTACCTCAGATTCGGTAGTTACCTCAAGGGGGTTATCCCCTTGGACCATGTAGCACACGTTGGAAGCGTCACTTCCAACATCCGAGTCGCTCCCCGCATAATATTGTTCATTTTTGCCAAGGGAGAGAATGGTGTTCCAAACTACAAAAGCCGAATCAAGATTAGCAACCCTAGATAAATAATCATCATTTAGGGTAGATCTTAAAGCATGTAGGGCTTTTGCATTAGCCTCAATATTTTTGCCATTTAAACAATAAGAATCTTTAATAGTGGCAAAATAAACATGAATCCCTAAGGCTTTGAGGTACAAAGACATCTTAACCTTCCAAGTTTGGATGTTAAGAATGTCAAAAGTGAGAGGTGACATGAAATTCATGGTGTGTGAACAAATATTGTGATTAGGTATAAATGAGAATCTTTAACTCAAGGTTGTTAGACCCAAATCAAGAGCTCGTGGCTCTGATACCAATTGTAATCACCTAGAGGAGGTGAATAGGTGACTAGCTAATCTAATGGTCAATAATGCGGAATTAAAACTAATTTATGCAAATTAAAACTTCTTAAACTAAACACCAAGTATAATACAAGAGTGTAGCCGGATTCCCCGTGAAGGGCTCTGGACTAACTCCTCAAGATTCCTCTAGATAAGAGTTGAGGTGCCGCGTTGGCTCTCTTGGTTGAATACAAGTGTTAGCAAACAATCCCCAAGCATATAACAATTAAGCACACAACGTATATCAAGCATATAAAGATAAACACAATATAAGCATGCAAGATATAAACAAGTAAGAGATAGAGAGAGAGCAATCGCAAACACGGGATATTTGTTTCGAGGTTCGAACACACTTGCTCTACGTCCCCGCCTTCAACACTTGAAGGATTTCCACTAAAATCGATCCCACCGGATCACTCGGTGCCGCAACACTTACAAACTCTTTGGACTCTCTAGTCCCTCTCTTATTCCCGCAAGAACACACCGCAAGCCCACTAGCTCGCCGAGGCCGCACCTCAAACACCGAGTTCTCACTAGAACCCGAAACAACGCGAACACACACGTTCGCCTCCTCAAAGCAAAAATGAAGTCTTTGGTGATCACAACACTTTGATCACCTAAAAACAATCTCACAATAACACTCCTATAGGATGAATATATCAATGGATAGCTCAAGTGTTTGTGAGAAAAACAAGGATTGAAATTGTGGTGGAAAACACAAGAAAATCACTTTGAAAACACTCTTGATAAACTCTCTTTTAATTGGAAATATTTGGCTCTTAAACAAGTGGAGAAACCTCTTAAAAGAGTAGGAAAAACTGGTGCAAAAACCCACTTGAAAACTTGTTAAAAACAGTCCCACAAAGCCCCCTTTTATAGGCCAAAGAAAACTAGCCGTTGGGGTCCAGTCAGCAGCTCTGGCTGCTGTCGGTCGACCGGCCCGGTCGACCGCCAACGGTCAGAAATCTGACAGTTGGGCCAGCGGTCGACCGGCCCGGTCGACCGAGGCCTAGAACAGAGAGCAGACACTCTCTGCCGGTCGATCGGCCTGATCGACCGGGGCTTTCCAGAGAGCAGAAGCTCTCTGGCGGTCGACCGGGTCGGTCGACCGGCCCTCCAGCCAGACCTGGCGTGCACGTCTGTGCACGTCGGTCGATCGACTCGGTCGACCGACTCCTAGCTCGGTCGACCGGTCCGGTCAACCGGCAGAAGCCAGACAGGACTCTATATAGGGATTAAAAGGTTGACTTTTTAGCTTAAATAAAATCCCATAAAATCTCTAAAAATCTACAAAATTAGGTTCAGTATTATTCTTTGATAAACAAACATGTTTGAGTAAAATCAAAACATGTTACAAACATTTTGAACTATTTTTGTAACTTAGAAATTTTAGCATAAAACAAAAACCGTATTTTTCCAAAATGGTTTTTCCAAAACTTATTTTTCCAAAACTTCTCCAAATACAAACACAAGATATTTTAAACTCTTTTAAAGCATAGTGTGTATGGATATGATCCACTACACATAAATAATGAAATATCTATGTTTTTGACAATAAGCACTAAATATGGTTTTGGTTAAAAACATGTATACTTTGAATTCCAAAAATCAAACCGGTATTTTTTCCAAATGAAAAACTCTTTTATGAAAATAACTAAATCTTGTGTGTGAGTGTATATGGTATACTTGAGCAATCTACCAACTATTCTATCCTTTACATTTTATCTAAAATAAAATCTTAATAAAACAAATCTAGACTCAAGTCTTGATCTTGAAGGGCTTCTCTTGAAGTCTTCTTCTCCTTCTTGACTTGGTCCAAAACTTGATCCAATGAGCTAGATTCCTCTTGAGTACTTGATGTGATCTTGATGCATAAGCTCTTGAATCAAACCGTGCTAGCTCCAAAACTTGACTTTAAATTCTTTGTTGAAGCTACACACCAACTAAGATCTTGATCATAAATCTGAGACTAAATAAACACAAGATCATTAGTACTATAACTACATGAGTTGATCATCATCAAAACTAGAGTGATGGGCCTTTGGGCCAACATTAAGATCTTCAACCAAGTAAAGATAAATGTGCCACTCCTTGATGCCATCCAACAAGTCCCATCCTATGCAAAATTTCTTAAGGACATATGCACCAAGAAGAGAAAGACTAATGTACCCGAGAAAGTCTTCTTAGCTACTAACATTAGTGAGCTACTGTCGAGTCTGATCCCTGTCAAGTACGGTTGTCCCACCATTACGTGCACTATAGGAAAGCCGAGATTAGTCACGCACTTTTTGACTTGGGAGCGAGTATCAACCTACTTCCATTCTTAGTTTATCAACAACTCGGGTTGGGCGATCTTAGTCCAACTCGAGTCACAATCCAACTGGCTGACCGTTCTGTGAAAGTTCCAAAGGGGGAAATTAATGATGTCCTTCTCCGGGTCGGGGAGTTTATCTACCCAGTTGATTTCATAGTTCTTGAGACACAACCTGTGTCCAATCCTAGGGCTCAAACTCCTATTATCCTAGGGCGCCCATTCCTTACTGCTGCCAATGCTATTATTAATTGTAGGAATGGGTCTATAAGATTAACTTTTGGGGACATGACTAGAGAAGTCAATGTCTTCAACCTAGAAAAATAACATCGTAAGATAAGAGACCAAACATTTGAGGTACACTTTGTTGAAAACAATTGTGATGAAGAAAGTGAAGGTATAGAGAATGAGTCTCTATTTCTTAATGAATTATTTAAGAATGAATGCGATAATCTTAATGCGAAGGCATATGTCGGAGATCATAATTTTAGAGTACCCTTTATAAAAGGGAAATTTGATTTGAATATCTTCACTTTCGATGAGTCAACCAATAATATATCGCATGAGAATATAATTCAAGAACCTCCGATTGACACACTCTTTGAAAACCTCTTCGAAGAAGAACTCATGTGTTTGGATGAACCAACTAGGGATATTTTGGTTAATTACACACCTCTAGGGGAAAGTGTTAACTTAAGTTTTGAGGAGATATATGAAACTGAGTTAGAATTTTTAGGCATTCATAGTGAGAAAATTCCAACTAAGAAGTGTGGTGGTAATCAATTTTTGAATAATGAATGTAGAAATATGAGGAAGAAAAACCTAAAGAAGGTGAGACTGGGGAGGAAGAGAGCTAAAATGACAAAAAAATTGGCCTCCCCACTATGCCCTATAAAGAGGACCCATTGGAATGATGGGAAGAGAGCTAGAGGGATGAGATCGAAAAAGATCTAGGTGTGGGAGAAACATGATGTTGTACATATTGTTGTATAATATATGCACCTCTTTTACATTCTATTTCATGCATCTATACATTTCTTTCATACATTGGGGACAATGCATGAGATAAGTGAGGTGGAGGGCTCTAACATGACTAATATAAAAAAAAACAAAGAAAAAATTATCTATATATATAAAAAAAAACTTTTTGAAAGAAAAGAACAATATTTTAATTTATTTTTTTGTAATAAATAAGCCAATTTTAAGGAATAGGAAAATCATAACTTGGATTTCTTATACTTGGTCAAAATAAGATAACTTATTTGATTTTCAGGGTTAGGAAGAAAATTGATGAAAGTAATTTAGTCTTGATCTTTACCTTGAAGAAATATGCACACTTTATACACTTACACACTTAGGGTTCAAAGACAAAAATTCTTATGCCTTATAAAAAAAAAGAAAAAAAATATATGCAAATCTAATTATTGATTAGCTAGGTGCTTTGGCCTAAGAAAGTCTTAGTATTTATGCAAAAGATAATTAGATAAGTTTGAAAAAATATATATATAAATCCTCTAATTAAGCTGGGTATTTGGGCCTCATGAAGCATAAGTAAGTATTCACGCCTAAAAGGGGTACATTTTTAAATAAAACCCTTAGTTTTGTGGCCTTGTCTGCTCGAGTGTTTAAGTTCTTAGGGGTGTTTTCTCACCTGGTGCCCTAAGACTGTCCGGTTTGGGCGTCACCGACTAAAGGCTCGTTACATGGACAGATTAGAAAGCCTAATGGAATTAAGGAATAAATACCACCAAAAATAAATATAAATAAGGCATAAGAATTAATGTTAAAGAACCCTTAGTCAAACTTCACGGTCACGATGATGCATATGACTCAGGGTAAAGTAATCGACGTGATGAGAAATACAATTTGACTCCTTACTTTGATTGATGACATGTTTTTGAATAGAGTCTAAGTTTAGGAATGAAAAGTTTAATATTTCTATAACTTATAGATTACTTGAACTCTTACAAATATACTTCAAATATTTTCTCCTTTCAAAATGCTTTTCGAAAATACTAATATTTTTTCTCTTTCTTCATGGATTTTGCGGGTACAATCCAGTAAAAATCCTCACGAGATAAAACTCGTCCTCTAGGGATAACCTAGAGGTTTAACGGCTTGTTGCACATGCTCAGTGCAATCGAGTGACCTGCGAAAGTGGTCTAATAATTGATTAGGATTAGTTTTGATGTTTTGCTCGAGGGCGAGCAAAAGATAAGTGTGGGGGTGTGATCGGTCACATATATTGCATATTTATTGTCACATTACCATGTTTATTATCTAAGTAAATCATATTAATAAGTTCTATTTTTTTTTATAAAATGCAAGCACATTGCTAAAGGATAGGAAAGAGAAACGAGCCCAAAAGCTCATCAAATTCTGATTTAATTCAGAATTAATTCGAAATTAGGAAATTAGGGCAGGTCATGACAAATCAGAGAGGTTGAAAACTGGTTAAAATGAATCTTCTCAAATCAAGTGGTTAAAACCAAAGATCAAAGGCTGTTTCGTCAAGTCCTGGAGCTGAAACGGGAAAACCAGCAGGAGATAAAGTCAGAACACCAAACGAACGAGACCCACCAACCTGGTGTGGCCACCTGGCCACACCAAGGCCGCGAAAACGCGGCTTGTTAAGCTTTGTTGGGGGAGCGTTTGCTCCCCTATCTTCGTACCACCTCTCCCGTTTGGTTTTTACTTATAAATACTGTATTTTGCAGAGAAAAGGGACAGAAAATTAGTTTTAGATTTTCTCTTTATTTTTAAGGTTTAGGCTCTTTGTTAGATAGTATAGAAGTTGTATCTCTATTTTTATAATTTGTAGTACAGTTCAAATACCAGTGAGAGAGAGGAATAGAGTGATTGTAATATGAAGATTGAAGTGACATCAATAAAAGGATCAAGCTTTCTCTTCTTCCACTCCAATTCACGGGTATGTCTTGCTTTATTTTCATGTATTGTTTTTCATCTTCCATGAGTATCTAAATTCGTTTTCTGGGCTCACTATTGTTTCTCTCTTCGATCCCTCTTCTTTTTGAATAATTTTTATGTAAAGACCCAGTGGAATCATATGCATGCCTAAACTAAGCCTTTCTTCTTTGAAAGTGTTCTTGAAGGTACATGAGGATGGGATTGGATTTCTAAACTTGTAATTCTTTTAAAACATCTCTTGAACTTGTTTTTATTTCATGCTTGAAATACTTGATGATTTAACATTCAATTCAAGATGGTTTCTTAAAAAAAAGAGTTAAGTTTTTTAAACTATCTTATTTGTTTTGCTTAAAAATTTCTTAACTCAAGCTTAAATTTTTGCCTATGATCAAGTTGAGGCACTAAGAATTTAAAAGAAGAACACATCGTTGAGTAGTGAGATAGTGGGCTTAGATCTTTTTCTTATATTAAAAACAACAAATCACTCTTCAAGCTTTTTAAAATAACCTTTTCTAAAATCTTCTCTAAGTTTTAAGTATTTCTTTAAATCACTTCCCTTCTCTCCATTCTCTTTTCAACTAAAAAACCAGCACCATTCTTAGCTTTCTAAACAAAAACACCAAAAATCTTTTATCGCATTCCTCCTCGTGAACACGACCCGTTATCCCAAAGCTACACGATAATTTTTATCACTTTCATTTCACGATCAATCAGCAAAGTGTTTCATCTTTGTATTTGAGGAGGCGAACTTGCGAGTTCGTGTTGTTTCGAGTTCTTGTGGGAGCTCGGTGTAGAGGTGCGGCCTCGGCAACCTAGTGTGCTTGCGTGTGTAGTTCTTGTGGGAACAAGAGAGGGACTAGTGAGTCTAAGAAGTTCTAGTGTGAACTCGTTGTAGGTGTTGCGGCACCGAGTGATCCGGTGGGATCGATTCTAGTGGAAATCTTTCATAGTGTTGAAGGCGGGGACGTAGAGTAAGGGTGCTCGAATCTCAAAACAAATCTCCCGTGTTTGCGATTGCTCTCTATCTCTCACTTGTATTTTTATCTTGCATGCTCTTATTGTTCTTATTCATTACTTGCTTGATATACTTGTGTTTTATTGATATATACTTGGGATTATTTGCTCACACTTGTATTCAACCAAGAGAGCCATAGCGGCACCTTAACTCTTATCTAGAGGAATCTTGAGGAGATAGTCCTGAGCTCTTCACCGGGAATTCGGCTACACTCTTGTGTTATACTTGGTGTGTTCAGCTTAATAGTTTTTAGTTTGCATAAATAGTTTTAATTCCGCATTAATTCATCATTAGATTAGCTAGTCACCTATTCACCCCCCTCTAGGTGATTTCAATTGGTATCAGAGCTTGGTGCTCTTGATTTACGTCAAACAACCTAGAGTTAAAGATCCTCATTTTTAGCTAATCACAATATTTGTTTACACACACATGGATTTCATGTCACCTCCCATGTTTGATATTCTTAACATCCAAACTTGGAAAGTTAAGATGTCAATGTACCTCAAAGCCCTAGGTATTCATGTTTATTTTGTCACTATTAAAGATTCTTATTGTTTAAATGGCAAATATCTTGAGGCTAATATAAAAGTCATCCATGCTTTAAAGTCAACCCTAAATGATGAATATTTATCTAGGGTTGCTAATTTTGATTCGACTTTTGTAGTATGGAATACTTTAGTTTCCCTTGGCGAACAAAAGCAATATTATGCGGGGAGCGACTCGGATGATGGAAGTGATGCTTCCAACTTGTGCTACATAGTCCAAGGGGATAACCCCTTTGAAGTAAACTCTGAATCCGAGTTTGATGAGTATGTTGACATGTCTTATGATGAGCTTGAATCTTTTTGTCAACAACTTCTTGAAAAATAGGATTTGCTTAAAAAGGATAATAATAAATTGAAAAAGAATAACACTTCTTTATTAAAAGAAAATGACTCTCTTAAAAATAAATTTGCATGTATTTCTAAAGAAAATGATATATTGAAAAAGGATAATATTTCCTTGACTTCTAAATTAAATGATCTTTGTGAAGGAAATATTCCTTGAAAAATAAAATCACTTTGGTGGAAAAAGAAAAAGAGATTGCTTTGGATGAAAACAACTTTTTGAAAAGAAAATTTGTTTCAAAAGAAAAAGAAAACAGTTCTAAAAAGAAAAAGATTGTTGATTCTCATTTTAACCATGCTTTTCATGCTACTATTGATAAAAATGAGATTCAATTTTTGAAAAACAGAATAGATTGTTTGAGCTCAATTTTGAGCAATTGTGCATTTAATCATAATAGATTGGAAACCTTGCTTCAAAAGAAATAAACTCCACATGTTCATGCACAACACCCACGGCACACATATGCACACTTTGCACATCATGATCACACTCACTCTCATATGAATTCTAAAATGTACAAATGTACACATTGCGGCCGCAAAGGCCATTTAGCAAAGTTTTGTTATGATAAGGTAAATTCTAGAAATTTTGCTAATAAAATTGTTTGGGTTCCAAATAATGCTAACCCCCGTGGACCCAAAAGAAAATGGGTACCAAAATCCCCACCTCTTGTGTTTGATGTAGGTGTGGGCTCTCACATGACGTGAGAGGTTTGGTGCCTTGGTGGTGGATGCATGAGCTAGATGGACATACAATTGATGCATCACTATCAAGGAATTTTGGTGGGAGGACCACTATGGTTTGGAGATATAGAGAAGTGCCCTAATGGTTTTGTTAACTATCTCTAACTCCCATTTAGTTTACATACTTTCATATTGTTGATTTTTAGCATGCTTTAGTTTTTCATGATTATTATTAAATGCCATGTTAATTAGACTAGTAATATGCGTATGTAGTCTTTGAGAAACACACATGTTTATATGGACCATTACTTTTGTGTTCTTACTATTGTTTAACTACTATGAATATGCTAGTTCTAAGACATGTCCATTTATATAATGATCATATTGGTTTTTGTTCATGATTTTGCACTTCATGATTTTGATTACATGTTTAGATGTAGTTTTCATTAAAACTTGTGTATATACTTGTACAACTAATGAGCCACATTTGATTTTTGTATGTTTGTGTTTAATTGCTCACTTGTACCCATTAGATGTACTAGTATAGCCTAGTTTTGATGATTCTTGCATTTCAACTTGTATTCCCTATTTTTGGACATGTTTTCATGAAAATGGATTTAGCTTCATGTATATGTTAATTTTGTTTAAAACTTTAGATATACATGTATACCCTTGAGTCACTTGCCTTCATGCAAATTACATTATGGACTCGTTTATGTTTGGGATATGTATGTATATTGTTAATTTTTGATAAAACATACATATACCTTTGAAGTTTGATTTTAATGAAAAATACATTTTTATGCTTTTGATAAAAGATATTCATGTTTATTTTGAGCTTTATTGATCATTTTTATGAAAATGCTATTTACATGATTCTTGTGTACTCACACTTCATTTGTTTACTAATGACATTGTTCTCATGAGAAATTTTTGAGCTTTATAGATTTCGAGTGTCAACCCTTGTGTATTTGGTATGTTTCATGAGATACATATGGTTTGATTTCATGTTTGAAGGATCTTTAACTAGTTTTTCAAAATTACTTTAAACTAGTTATTTATTCTTCATTTGGTAGTGTTTTCAATCTACAAATATTTTCAAATTTTGCAAAATATTTTCAAACTCTTATTTTTGAAAACCCCTACCAACCCTTAAAGGGCGGATGAATAGGTGACCATTCCTTGTGAGCTTTATTGAAAATCTTTTTATCATGCGCATGAATAGGGTGGATAGGTATGAGTTATACACATGAACTTCATGAAATTCTATTTTTGTATACTCATATATGTTTTCTTATATATGTATGCTTCAAATTTCAAATAATATCAATTTCAATTGGTATTTTCATTTTCATATATATATATATGATTTGATTGTGCCTGATTTACAATATCCTTACATATTTAAAGCGCAAATTATGTTTATGCTAAGCTTAACTTAAATCTTGATTTCAATTGGCAGCTCAATTGGTATTTTAATGAGCTTATGCATTACTTTCAATTGATATTTCAATTGGTATCAAAATATACTTCATATTTTACCTTTTAATTGATATCAAAATTTACAGTATACTTCAATTGCTATCAATATGTTTCGATTTCAACTGGGTTTCAATTTCAATTGGTATCAAAAATGTTTTACCTTTTATTTGGTATCAAAATTTACCATATATTTCAATTGGTATCAAAATATAAAATATTTTACTTTACTTTCAATTGGTATCAAAATTTACAAATGTTTCAATTTCAATTGGTATCAAAAATTTCCAATTTCAATTGGTATCAAAAATCTTGTGATATCTTAAAATTTTGTTTACTTACAAATGGTATCTCAAAATTTGATTTGTTGATTTAAGAAAATTTAAAATTTGTCTTTAAAGTGATTTTAAAAACAAAAAAAAAAGTTTTGCTATGTATTGCCTATATGCAAGGGGAGCTTAACATCTCTTCTATATATAGATTCATGTTGAGTGTATCTTAAATTGAGGAGCTTGACATTTCTTCTTTATGTGGTACACGTGTGTAGGGGGAGCTTAACATCTCCACTTATGTATTGTATATTATGCTTTATATGAGTTAGGGTTTTGTTATCCCTTCTTCATGTAATGTTGTATGCAGGGGAGCTAACTTACCGTCTTCCTCTTCATGAATGTATATCGCATTTATATCTTTATTGTTGATTTATTTTTCACCCCTTTGTTGATGATTGACAAAAGGGGGAGAATGATTTTGAGTTTATATATGCATATTTAGAAATTGAGTTTATGCATATATTGAGTTTATGCATGTTCTAGTTTTATATTTATACAAAAAGGGGGAGAAGGATTTTGAAAGTTTATACAAAAAGGGAGAGAAGATTTTTGGGAGAAGAATTTTTGATTTATGCATGTTTCTCTCACCTTGTTTATGCATATATATTTGTTTAGTTTTATGCACTTCATTGAATATCTATTTGTTTATTGTTATGCATGAGTTAAGGGGGAGCTTCTATGAAGGTTAACTTTAATCCATGCATATATAACTCCATGAGTTTTGTCATCATCAAAAAAGGGGAGATTGTTGGCCCGAAGGCCCATCACTCTAGTTTTGATGATGATTAACTCATGTAGTTATAGTACTAATGATCTTGTGTTTAATTAGTATCAAATATTTGATCAAGATCTTAGTTAGTGTTTAGCTTCAACAAAGGATTTAAAGTCAAAGTTTTGGAGCTAGCACGTGTTGATTCAAGAGCTCGCGCATCAAGATTACATCAAGTACTCAAGAGGAGTCTAGCTCATTGGATCAAGGTTTGGACCAAGTCAAGAAGGAGAAGAAGACCTTCAAGAGAAGATTTCTAAGAAGACTTGTGTCATGTTTGTAAGTGTCAAGATTTTGTTTTAAGATAAAATGTGAAGGATAGATTTGTTGGTGGATTGCTCAAGTTCATATACACTCACACACAAGATTTATATGTGTTTTCATAATAGAGTTTTCGTTTTGAAAAATACTAGTTTGATTTTTAAGATTCAAAATATACATATGTTTTATCAAAACTTATTTTAGAGCTTAATATCAAAAACATAGATATTTCATCATATATGTGTAGTAGATCATATCCATACACCCTTAGCTTCAAAAGTGTTTAGAATATCTTGTTTTTGTATTTGGAAAAGTTTTAGAAAAATTGTTTTTGAAAAATACAGGTTTTTATTTAAGGCAAAACTTCTATATTACAAAAATAGTTCAAAATGTTTGTAATATGTTTTGATTTCTAATCAAACATGTTTGTATATCAAAATATATCAATGAACTTACTTTTGTAGAATTTATGAGAATTTATGGGATTTTATTGAAGATAAAAAGACCAAATTTTAAATCTCTAAAACCTGTGTTCTGGCCTTCTACCTGTCGACCAAGCCAGAGGTCAGTCGACCGGGCGGTCGACCGATGTGCACAAACGTGCACAACCTTGTTTGGCTGGAGAGTTGGTCGACCGACCCGGTCGACTGCCAGAGAGTTCTGCTCTCTGGCCTGGCCCCGGTCGACCGAGCGATCGAACGGCAGAGAGCTTCTGCTATCTGTATCCAGGCCTTGGTCGACCGACCGGTAGACCGATGGCACAACGGTCAGAAATCTGACCGTTGGCCGGTGGATCGGGCAGTCGACCGACAGCAGGATTTCCTGCTGAGTTGGTCTCCAACGGCCATATTTTGGGAGCCTATAAATTTGGGTTCCCTTAGACTGTTTTTAACAAGATTTTAAGTGGGTTTTCAAGATAATTTTTCCTACACTTCTAAGTGTTTATCTCTACTTGTTTTAAGAGCCAAATACTTCCATATCAAAAGGAGAGTTTTTCAAGAGTGTTTTTGAAAAAGAGATTTCTTGAGTTTTTCACCACCAAATCAATCCTAGTTTTCTCACACACACTTGAGCCATCCATTGCTATATTAATCTGATTGAGGCCAAACTTGCACAAAAAATAAAGAATTTCAGATTTAAGAATAAAGATGTGCAAGTGCTCAATTCTTACCGCGATAGCAAGTGGCTATGCGGGTCGTGATCCACAAGGAGGGTTTGCGATAGAAGCGTTCAAAGTTTTGTATTGAAATCTTTATGAAGATAAAACGAAAGTTCTTCTTTGTTTTTAAAGAAATAAAAAAATGAAAAAGAATTATGTTAAAGGTTAAAGTTAAAAAGAAAGCGATAGATGAAGAAGGTGGAGAATCAGAAAGCGACTATGTACAAATGAGTATTTACAAAGAAGTGAAAAGGAGTGATGAAGGAAGTGGGTGTTGGTGATCTAAACTAAGAAATAAAAAAGTGAAGAAAGAAGATGGAAGAAGTACTCACCTAGTTTGGTTGATGACTTACCTGGAACCCTTGCATGTTCTACCTTGCTTGGAGGCGTTCAACGCATAGATCATAGGATCGAGCTCAGTCCCCGTTCGCATTATATCATCAAGCCGCGCAAGAATGAAGTGATACGGATCTTGAGGAGGAGAACGTCTTCATGAACTATCGTTGGCACTCACACAACATCGTTATGCTTCTGGCTTCACTTGCAAACTCATAAAAACAAAGGAGGTAAAGTAGAAAGAGGAAGAAGGAAACAAAAGAAATACGAACATAAAAAGAAGCTTTTACCTTTATTAATTGCAGAAACAATGGAAGAAAGGAGGAGGGTACATCGGTGTCACTCTCAACATCAGCCTCTCTCTCTCTTACTTACATGAATCTTCATCTAACCTAAGCTTACATACAAATTACATAAAAAGAAAAAAAACCTAAACTATAAAGAATGAAAACTAGGCTAAATCCTATCTTTGCATGGTCCTCCCATTTTCAGTGCAAATACTGGCTTTTTATAGGCATAACCCACACGAGGAGGATCCCGGGAGATCGGGGGAGCAAACGCTCCCCCTAACTCCCCAACCAAGCCGCGGAAACGCGGCTTTGGCCGCGTTTCCCGGCCAGGGTGTGGCCAGGTGGCCACACCCTATTGGTGGGTCGTCCTGGTATTCCCTTCTGCTTTTATCTTCAGTTGGTTTCTTCATTTGAGTCCAGTATTGTGAGGAAATAGCCTTGGATTCTTAGCTTTAACCGATCGATTCTGAGAGGATTCTTCTCAACCAATTTTCAACCTCTTGATTTTGCCCTGATTCAGTGAGTGCGAATTAATTCTGATTTAATTCAAAATTTGGTGGGCTTTTGGGCTCATTTCTCTTCATCTCCTTAAGGAATGGGCCTGCAAATAAATTAAGCATTTAAATAGAACAATGCAGATTTTATTCTATAATAAGTATGGAAATATGATACTAAATATGCAACATTAGCGACCAATCACACCCCCATACCTATCTTTTGCTCGTCCTCGAGCAAAACAACTAAACTATACTAAGGATTATTAGACCACTTTCGCAGGTCACGCGATTGCACTGAGCATGTGCAAAAAGCCGTTAAACCTCTAGGTTTCCCCTAGAGGACGAGTTTTGTCTCGTGAGGGTTTTCAGCGGATTGCACCCACAAAATCCATAAAGAAAGAGAAACAAAGAGTTAGTATTTTCGAAAAGCATTTTGAAAGAGAAAAATATTTGAAATATAATTGTAAGATCTAAGCAATCTATAAGTTATAGGAAAACTGAATTTTTCATTCCTAAACTTAGTCTCTATTCAAAAATTTGTTATCAATTAAAGTAAGGAGTCAAATTGTACTTCTCATCTAGTCTATTACTTTACCCTAAGTCATATGCACCTTGTGACTGTGAAAATTTTGACTAAGGGTTCATTAACTCTAACTCTTATGCCTTATTTATTTATATATATATATATTTTTGTGGTATTATTTCTTAGTTCTATTAGGCTTTCTAATCTGCCCATGTAACGAGCCTTTAATCGATGACTCCCAAACCAAGCGGTCTTAGGGCACCGGGTGAGAAAACACCCCAAGGACTTAAGGACTCGAGCAAACAAGGCCACAAAACTAAGGATTTTATTATATGAACCCCTTTTAGGCGTGAATACTTATGCTTTATTAGGCACAAATACCCAGCTTAATCAGAGGATTTTTATTATTTTTTTTAATTTTTTTTCTTTTCAAACTTATCTAATCATCTTTCGCATAAATACTAAGGCTTGCTTAGACCAAAGCACTTAGCTAATCAATAATTAGATTTGTTTATCTTTTATCTTTTTTTCTTTTTTTTCTTTTTTTTATAAGGCATAAGAATCTTTGTTTTAGAACCCTAAGTGTGTAAGTGTATGAAGTGTGCATATTTCATCAAGGTAAAGATCAAGACTGAATTACTTTGACAAATTTTCTTCCTAACCCTAAAAATCAAAAAATAATCTTATTTTGACCAAGTACAAGAAATCCTAATTTGGATTTTTCTATTCCTTAAAATTAACTTAATTTCTTACAAAAAATATGTTAAAATATTATTTCTATTTTCAAAAAGTTTTTAAAAGTAAAGAAAAATGTTAATTAATTTTTTTTTATAAAAAGAAAAAACTAAGTTATGTTAGAACCCTCCCCCACACCTATCTCATGCATTGTCCTCAATGTATGAATTAATGCATAGATACATGAAAAAGACGAAAGGGAAGGAAAATGTTACCTTAAGGTGGTGGTTCCGCTGGTGGTCTGATTGGTCCACGAAATGCGGCCCAATCATCTTTTCTTGGGGCTCGGAGGAACCCACCAAAAATCTCGCTAATATAACCCATTAAAATGATGAATCCATAAAGGATTTTTATTAAATATTTGACCCCATCTAATGTAACACCCCGCTCCCAGAATACGTACTTAGTTGCGTATTCAGATTTTTCGATCGTATTTTTTGATTTACTTCCTGTATTTGTTTTGTATTATGAATTGTTTATATGATCGTTTTGTCTTGGATCCGGATTCGTGGGCTCAGAGTCTGCCCTTCTCTGAACCGGGGACCCGATCCTAGTATATTACTCAATTTGGTCTTTCCGGTAATCAGATTTGACCGATTTTAGTTTCAAATATTATTTTCTTATATTTTAGATTTTCTATGATTTTCTGGAATTTTCCTGAATTAAAATGGAAAATCTTCAAAACCGGTGTCGACCAGCACCGCTGACCGACTTCTGGATTTTTAATTTCCAAATAGAGTCAAATTTTGAGAAACCGCTTTCACATATTTTCTTATAATAATATTTACTATCTTAATTCATTTTCTGGGCATTTTCAGAATTTATCGGATTTCTGCCAGATTCGGTGCCGACCGATATTGGCGGCAGATTCCAGGATTTTTAATTTAAAAACTATAAAGTATTTCTTAAAACGAATTTCACCATGATTCTTAAAATAATATTCTTGATTTTTGAGAATTTTTGCGGGTCGTTCCGAGATACTTGATTTTGGGACGATTTCGGTATTTTCCCGAAAGTTTTCCGCATCCGCAACCGAATCCCGAGAATCCGCCACTCTAATTATTTTCACTTTTTCTTCCAAGAGAATATCTTCCCTTTTTCATTTCTTTTCCTTTTTCCTTTTTCTTTCCTTTCTTTTCTTTCCACCAAATTCTCCAAACTTCTCCATTCTTCCATTTTCTTCTCCAACCTTCCACCAAAATATCTCCTCCAAAATATCTCCACCTCACCCATCTCCATGGCTGGCCATGATTGGCCAAGAGAAACACCTCACCCCTCCACTTTACAATTAAACCCCTCTCTTTTCCATTTTTACATCACCTTCACAAATCCAAATCCTATATAAATCTTTCCTTCTTCATTTCACTTCATTTTCTCTTCCTTCTCTTCACCAACACCTTAACCTCCACCAACTCCTTCTTCATCTCCACCATAACAACCACCACTACAACTTCTCCAAACTCCTTACCTTCATCTTCTTCCTCCTCCATCTCCATGGAAACCACCACAACTCCAAAACTCCACCAAAGCTTCCACCTTTTCCTTTACCTTTTCCAAAACTACCACCACCATCAAAACCTCTTCATAAAAACCACCGCTCCATCATCTCCTCAAGGGCCGGCCCCTCCTTTTGGATTGGGGCCGCGTTCTCCTCCGTTGGCAAGACATAGGGCCGGTACCCTCCTTTTGGATTGGGGCCGAACTTCCCTTCGTCGGGCGCAGCAAAGGAATCACCTTTCCTCCTCTCTGTTTGTTTCCTAACGCGGATCTCAACCCCGCGTCTGGGCAATCCCTTAACGCGCTCCGCGCGTTTCTGTATTGACACGACGCAGAGTCTATTCCCGCGTTTGTGTTCTTCTTGTGTTAACGCGACTCAGAACCCATGTCCACGTCCGCGTTTTCCTCGCATCCGCACTTGAACGCAGACCTCGCGTTTTGTGGCATCTATGCGACGCGAACCCCGCGTCTGCTATCCCGCGTCTGCTATTCCCGCGTCTGCCATTCTTGCGACACGAACCCCGCGTCTGCTATCCCGCGTCTGCTATTCCCGCGTCTGTGATTCCCGTGTCTGCTATTTTCGCGACGCTAACTCCCGCGTCTGCGAACCCTAGCGTTTCACCCTCAAAAACCCGCGTCTCCCTGTGCACTCTCTCCTTTAATAATTATGGCGCGTCCCAAGTTCCGTGGATTTCGGACCTTTCGGCATTTCTGGTGATTTAGGCGAGTGTTCTCGCTCTCGCCTCCACTTGAGTTTCCCCGCTTCGTCGGGTCGATATGTATTTCACTTCATGTTTCCATGTATTTTGTATTGGGCTGAGTCCCCGTATCTATGTATGGCCAAGTGCCAATAGCTGGACATGTATTGCCCTGCGACGAATGCTTGTACTAGGGTAGTTTCATTCGTGCACATATACCATGCCAGTGATATGCTTACTACTTTATCACATACCACGTGTCTACCTGATATGATAACACTTGCCATGCCATTACTTCAGACCTGTCATTTACATGCTACTATTTAACACCTGCTTGTGTCACCTGACAACTGATGTGTTATCACCTGACCTCAGACATGCTACTATTTGGCAAGACCCCTTGTTATGACATGACTTGCCACTGACCTTATATCAATCTCTTGACATGATTGGTTGCCTGCTAAATATCATCATCCTGTCATGCTATCACTTGACACCCAGCATGATCTACTTGACTTGTGATTATCATGTTTACGGGAATCTTGCCTTGTTATCCTGTATGGAACTAAGTGCCATACAGAACAAAGTGCCACACCATACACGGTGGGGGCCACCTCTTGAATCTGTGGGGGCCACCTCTAGAATCCATTTCCCTCAGAACAAAGTGCCACATGGAACAAAGTGCCACACCATACACGGTGGGGGCCACCTCTTGAATCTGTGGGGGGGCCACCTCTTGAATCTGTAGGGCCATCTCCTGTTATTCCCGTAAATTGATAATTACCTAATAAATCCTAAAAAGGACCAACTTGCATCGGGTCGGGGGAAACATGCGGCTATCAATATGTGTTCGTGTTTACAGTGGTATTAGGCATGTTGTGCAACTAAAACTTCCGGTCTGACCTGTGGGCCTCCAGGCGACCGAGGGGAGTGCTGGCTCCCTCCTTCCTGGTACCATCATGATAAGGGCATACATAAGTCCCTCCTGTTTGCCTTGCGGCGGGTTCCGTCACCAAGCAACGGAACAATCCTGGGCCGTGGTCCCGGGTATGTACGGGACCCACTGTAAACATAGTTCGTTGATACCCCCGCTGGTTTCCAATAACAATCTTGCTTTACTCGGATATGGATCTATGTGTGCTGGGACGCTAGTTCACATAGCTAGATATCAGGGTAAGACGAGTAATAATAAAGTGTCATGATAATAACCGGCTCTTTAAGTTGTAAGTAGAGGTGTGTGGAATGGGACGCATACTGAAGCCTGCAGCTAAAACGGCTATGAATCTGTGATATGCCTTACCATATTTGCTTGTCCTGGATTTTGCTTCGGATTTTCGGTTTTATGAGTATTATGGTATTAACTGCTCATGCTCTGCTTTACCCCTTGTATTCACCTGCCTCCTGTTCATTATCTTATCATGCCCTGAGTGCAGTCGGGTTGTATGTACTTAGATTATAGTGACATGAGATAAAGGTATATAGATGAGGGTTTCCTTGTTTGGATTATTCCTTCGATGTACTAGTCTCATGGAGCCGTGATCTGAAACCATACAATCAGATTTGGTCGTCCTCGGCTTTATTTGGTTTCATCGCTATACATATACTTACCCTTGCTCGCCACTTGGCTTTTGTATCACCACTCGCCTGGGGAGTATCATCTGACTCCCCTGGATCCTCATGTCCAGGTTTTGGAGCTTGGAGCGTGTGGATTCTCCCGGTTGCTAATCAGAGTGGCGCAGCGGTAGCGTGGATCTCCAGCAGATCATCCAGAGCTCTATCCTTCCAGGCCCCCTGTGTACCTCTCGAGTTTTCCTTTTGTAAACTCGTGAGTACCTGTGTACTGTTCATACTTGTACATCTCTTTCTAATCTCGCAATTGCGCATATCAGTGATGTAATATTCATGTAATATTGGATCACCTCTGGTGATAACTTTGTAATTGTACTCATGTGTTGGAATGTATAATGCACCACTTGCTTCCGTACTCTGATTCTTGCCTGTACTGATGCTTAGCGTATATACGTGAGGGTATTTCGGACCTGCGTATATACGTTGCAGTAACGTCTCCGTACCCGCCGGATCGGGGCGTTACAGGGTGGTATCAGAGCCTAGGCTCTCACATCCTCAGTACGTCCAGATGGCAAATTAATAGTGAAGAAATTTGCAACTGGAATACAAGAGTCCTGGTTATACATTCCAACTACTAGTGCAGAGTTATCTATTTCTTGATCATCTTTCCTTTGATTCCTAATCTCTTCCATCTTTCCCCTGTTTTGGTTTTATGAAGCCTTTATACTAACTTAAGATATGGATATACTAGAAAGGTAGTGGCTGGTTCTGAATGAAGCTATTATGTGATCTCTTTGGCCAACTCTATGAAGCTCGGTATTCTCCAGATGGATCCTGATCTGGTTATCTTTCAGAAGTCAGCAGTCGGAATTCTCTACGGATATTCTACATTCTCTATTCTATCTTTCAGAGTGATTGATGCCTGGTATTCAGAATTCTTAATTATCGGTCTTCTTTATTATGCTCAGGACTATCAGGGTTTCCTTTATCTTCAGTATTCTGGCTTATTCTCGGAGGGCTATCAAGTATGCAGTACAACTGGAATTCTATTGCACAGCAACGACATCAGTCAGTATTATTTGGTACCGTTCAAAAATGTATACAGCCGAAAGTACGGAGGATGATTATTGTTCAGTCAAATTGAGAGCCCTACCTATAGTGCTCCATATCTTGATTGGTATAAATTCCACCTTTGTCCCCTTTGTGTTCATTTTACCCCTTATCGAAATTGCGAGGACGCAATTTTTTGTAAGGTGGATGGAATGTAACACCCCGCTCCCAGAATACGTACTTAGTTGCGTATTCAGATTTTTCGATCGTATTTTTTGATTTACTTCCTGTATTTGTTTTGTATTATGAATTGTTTATATGATCGTTTTGTCTTGGATCCGGATTCGTGGGCTCAGAGTCTGCCCTTCTCTGAACCGGGGACCCGATCCTAGTATATTACTCAATTTGGTCTTTTCGGTAATCAGATTTGACCGATTTTAGTTTCAAATATTATTTTCTTATATTTTAGATTTTCTATGATTTTCTGGAATTTTCCTGAATTAAAATGGAAAATCTTCAAAACCGGTGTCGACCAGCACCGCTGACCGACTTCTGGATTTTTAATTTCCAAATGGAGTCAAATTTTGAGAAACCGCTTTCACATATTTTCTTATAATAATATTTACTATCTTAATTCATTTTCTGGGCATTTTCAGAATTTATCGGATTTCTGCCAGATTCGGTGCCGACCGATATTGGCGGCAGATTCCAGGATTTTTAATTTAAAAACTATAAAGTATTTCTTAAAACGAATTTCACCATGATTCTTAAAATAATATTCTTGATTTTTGAGAATTTTTGCGGGTCGTTCCGAGATACTTGATTTTGGGACGATTTCGGTATTTTCCCGAAAGTTTTCCGCATCCGCAACCGAATCCCGGGAATCCACCACTCTAATTATTTTCACTTTTTCTTCCAAGAGAATATCTTCCCTTTTTCATTTCTTTTCCTTTTTCCTTTTTCTTTCCTTTCTTTTCTTTCCACCAAATTCTCCAAACTTCTCCATTCTTCCATTTTCTTCTCCAACCTTCCACCAAAATATCTCCTCCAAAATATCTCCACCTCACCCATCTCCATGGCTGGCCATGATTGGCCAAGAGAAACACCTCACCCCTCCACTTTACAATTAAACCCCTCTCTTTTCCATTTTTACATCACCTTCACAAATCCAAATCCTATATAAATCTTTCCTTCTTCATTTCACTTCATTTTCTCTTCCTTCTCTTCACCAACACCTTAACCTCCACCAACTCCTTCTTCATCTCCACCATAACAACCACCACTACAACTTCTCCAAACTCCTTACCTTCATCTTCTTCCTCCTCCATCTCCATGGAAACCACCACAACTCCAAAACTCCACCAAAGCTTCCACCTTTTCCTTTACCTTTTCCAAAACTACCACCACCATCAAAACCTCTTCATAAAAACCACCGCTCCATCATCTCCTCAAGGGCCGGCCCCTCCTTTTGGATTGGGGCCGCGTTCTCCTCCGTTGGCAAGACTTAGGGCCGGTACCCTCCTTTTGGATTGGGGCCGAACTTCCCTTCGTCGGGCGCAGCAAAGGAATCACCTTTCCTCCTCTCTGTTTGTTTCCTAACGCGGATCTCAACCCCGCGTCTGGGCAATCCCTTAACGCGCTCCGCGCGTTTCTGTATTGACACGACGCAGAGTCTATTCCCGCGTTTGTGTTCTTCTTGTGTTAACGCGACTCAGAACCCATGTCCACGTCCGCGTTTTCCTCGCATCCGCACTTGAATGCAGACCTCGCGTTTTGTGGCATCTATGCGACGCGAACCCCGCGTCTGCTATTCCCGCGTCTGCCATTCTTGCGACGCGAACCCCGCGTCTGCTATCCCGCGTCTGCTATTCTCGCGTCTGTGATTCCCGTGTCTGCTATTTTCGCGACGCTAACTCCCGCGTCTGCGAACCCTAGCGTTTCACCCTCAAAAACCCGCGTCTCCCTGTGCACTCTCTCCTTCCATAATTATGGCGCGTCCCAAGTTCCGTGGATTTCGGACCTTTCGGCATTTCTGGTGATTTAGGCGAGTGTTCTCGCTCTCGCCTCCACTTGAGTTTCCCCGCTTCGTCGGGTCGATATGTATTTCACTTCATGTTTTCATGTATTTTGTATTGGGCTGAGTCCCCGTATCTATGTATGGCCAAGTGCCAATAGCTGGACATGTATTGCCCTGCGACGAATGCTTGTACTAGGGTAGTTTCATTCGTGCACATATACCATGCCAGTGATATGCTTACTACTTTATCACATACCACGTGTCTACCTGATATGATAACACTTGCCATGCCATTACTTCAGACCTGTCATTTACATGCTACTATTTAACACCTGCTTGTGTCACCTGACAACTGATGTGTTATCACCTGACCTCAGACATGCTACTATTTGGCAAGACCCCTTGTTATGACATGACTTGCCACTGACCTTATATCAATCTCTTGACATGATTGGTTGCCTGCTAAATATCATCATCCTGTCATGCTATCACTTGACACCCAGCATGATCTACTTGACTTGTGATTATCATGTTTACGGGAATCTTGCCTTGTTATCCTGTATGGAACTAAGTGCCATACAGAACAAAGTGCCCCACCATACACGGTGGGGGCCACCTCTTGAATCTGTGGGGGCCACCTCTAGAATCCATTTCCCTCAGAACAAAGTGCCACATGGAACAAAGTGCCACACCATACACGGTGGGGGCCACCTCTTGAATCTGTGGGGGGCCACCTCTTGAATCTGTAGGGCCATCTCCTGTTATTCCCGTAAATTGATAATTACCTAATAAATCCTAAAAAGGACCAACTTGCATCGGGTCGGGAGAAACATGCGGCTATCAATATGTGTTCGTGTTTACAGTGGTATTAGGCATGTTGTGCAACTAAAACTTCCGGTCTGACCTGTGGGCCTCCAGGCGACCGAGGGGAGTGCTGGCTCCCTCCTTCCTGGTACCATCATGATAAGGGCATACATAAGTCCCTCCTGTTTGCCTTGCGGCGGGTTCCGTCACCAAGCAACGGAACAATCCTGGGCCGTGGTCCCGGGTATGTACGGGACCCACTGTAAACATAGTTCGTTGATACCCCCGCTGGTTTCCAATAACAATCTTGCTTTACTCGGATATGGATCTATGTGTGCTGGGACGCTAGTTCACATAGCTAGATATCAGGGTAAGACGAGTAATAATAAAGTGTCATGATAATAACCGGCTCTTTAAGTTGTAAGTAGAGGTGTGTGGAATGGGACGCATACTGAAGCCTGCAGCTAAAACGGCTATGAATCTGTGATATGCCTTACCATATTTGCTTGTCCTGGATTTTGCTTCGGATTTTCGGTTTTATGAGTATTATGGTATTAACTGCTCATGCTCTGCTTTACCCCTTGTATTCACCTGCCTCCTGTTCATTATCTTATCATGCCCTGAGTGCAGTCGGGTTGTATGTACTTAGATTATAGTGACATGAGATAAAGGTATATAGATGAGGGTTTCCTTGTTTGGATTATTCCTTCGATGTACTAGTCTCATGGAGCCGTGATCTGAAACCATACAATCAGATTTGGTCGTCCTCGGCTTTATTTGGTTTCATCGCTATACATATACTTACCCTTGCTCGCCACTTGGCTTTTGTATCACCACTCGCCTGGGGAGTATCATCTGACTCCCCTGGATCCTCATGTCCAGGTTTTGGAGCTTGGAGCGTGTGGATTCTCCCGGTTGCTAATCAGAGTGGCGCAGCGGTAGCGTGGATCTCCAGCAGATCATCCAGAGCTCTATCCTTCCAGGCCCCCTGTGTACCTCTCGAGTTTTCCTTTTGTAAACTCGTGAGTACCTGTGTACTGTTCATACTTGTACATCTCTTTCTAATCTCGCAATTGCGCATATCAGTGATGTAATATTCATGTAATATTGGATCACCTCTGGTGATAACTTTGTAATTGTACTCATGTGTTGGAATGTATAATGCACCACTTGCTTCCGTACTCTGATTCTTGCCTGTACTGATGCTTAGCGTATATACGTGAGGGTATTTCGGACCTGCGTATATACGTTGCAGTAACGTCTCCGTACCCGCCGGATCGGGGCGTTACATCTAATTTCCAGATTCCATAATTAATTTCGGAGTCAATTTGTCAACCACCTTGTCCCAAAATGGAGTATGAAATGATAGAATGATTGACTTGGACTCAGGAAGTACAGGAACTAATACCGACTCAGGAAGGTGACTTAAGTCAAGCAAAGGTTCAGGAGTCGAAATAGGTTCAGGAATTCGGTCTAAGTCAAGAAGTTGAAACTCAAGTCCACATTTATTTTCCAACAATGGAATGTGACTTAATGTTGGTGATTCAAGTTCAAGAATGATAGGTGGAGGAATCAAAACTGACTCTAAAATATTACTCAAATCTGGTAACAAAATAGGAGTCAGTATTGATTCGAAATTTGAACTGGATCACAGATTTAAGAATCTAGGTCACACTTCTCATTGAGTTCAATATCAAAAAATTGAGAACTTGCCAATTTGTCAATAGGATTTTCAAAATTGTATAATTGGTCAAGTTCAATATGATCCTCAAAGAAGGGTGCTTCAATTTCATGATGAATAGGCACAGGATCCAACGTTGACTCGGGGAAAAGATTGAAATCAGGTGAAGATACCAGAGTCATAATCGAATCAGGAAGTAGAATTGAATCACTAAGTTGGGGTTTAAGATCATATTCATTTTCAAGTTCTATTTCAGGAAAAGGATAACTTGCTAAACTGTCAATATCTTTTTCAAAATTTGGAGTTTGGGCAAGTTTAAATGGTTGTTCTGAAATGGAATCTTGATTTTCAAAACAACATGACTCTTCAGCTTTAAGAGAATGGTTAGTGACATCAGAACTGGTCAAACGGTGAGAACGTAAAGATTCGACCATCATATCTATGTCACGATTACGAGCATTTTGAGCCTGAGTCATGGCTTCAAGCATCTTTTCATAGTTGATAGGTTCATTGTCTTGTTGAAAAGATGAAGAGGTGTTGTCTTGGAATTGGTAGTGAAATTGTGAGTCAATCAGATTTTGGGATTTGTGTTTGGACTCACGCATACTCATTTCCAAAATTGTAGTTTTCTATTTTGGACTGGTGGAACTGAGTATGAATCTTGGAAATATTGTGGACAAGGTGGAGAAGGAGGACAAGTTGGTTGAAAATTGGACTCGGGGGAGGTGAATCCCCACTGACTCTGTGAAGAGTGAAATCATTATGGAAATTATGGTTACAAGATTAGGGACATGGGTTATATTGATTCGGATAAGACCAATCCGGCACACTAGGTTGGTTAAAGTTATGATATGCCGGGTTGGTAATATCCGAAAATGAAGTCGGTGTGTAATATGGATTATTATTGAAGTTGAAAAAATTGTTATTATAAGCCATATCACACAATAGAATACAAACAAAAAGAAAACAAACAAATAAACAAACAAAAAAGAAAAAAATTCTAAACTAAGTTAGGGTAGACCTATGACCTAGACGACTCCTAACTGGTTAGACTGTCCACGGGAGGTTTAATGCAGACTTCGACCACAAGCTAACCAGCCAGGTCAGGGCAAGATTGGTGGGAGGTTTTCCGTCAAAGACGTTCCTTAATTAAATAACCACCAATCTTCAGGCTTTCGGCCCTTAATCCCTTTCCTAGACACTGATTTGGCAAGAGTCAAATTCCAACACCTTTCCCCTTAGGATAATCTCCTAATTGAGTCCGAGATGTCCCTAGGGCCAACGTCTACTCATTTTAGTTAGGCTTGGGTTAGTGAGTGCTTGGAATCTGATTTTTGGGCTAAGGAAGGGTGATTAAATCCCCACCTTATCTTGTTATGGGTTAGTGCCCTTAAGATAAGTTTGTGCAAGTGTACAAGATATGTAAATAAGATTCACTCAAAGCAATGAAAATCAACCAAGAGATGAGTCCTATTCTACATGCAATGCGAACGTACCTTGCTCCAGCACTCTTCAACAGTAAAAATAAATGAATTGAAAAGACACGTGCCTAAAATGCAAACGTCTAATCAATTTTTTTATCTTTTTCAACAAGTATTTTACTGTTGGTTTATTAGCAGGCTTTTTGTGATGGCATATAAGAAAAAACAAATTGCAGAAAACTAGAATTTTGCAAGTCAAGCAGCCCTGCAAAAAAACAACGTTAGTAGTCAACTCCTTTTTGCCGTGGATCCGCGGCTTTGGCCGTGAAAACGCGGCAAAGCAGAGGGCAATTGGTCTCTGCTTTCTAGAGCAGAGGCCCAATACCACTTATATGTCACTGAAATCTTAATTTCCTGCTTTGCTTGCCCTGTAACCTGCAACAGAGAAGAAAGTTCATTTTAGTTCTAAAAAATTTTCAATAAAAATCAGATTTCAATAAAAACGTTACCCTCCCCGGCAACGGCGCTAAAATTTGATTGAGGCCAAACCTGCACAAAAAATAAAGAATTTCAGATTTAAGAATAAAGATGTGCAAGTGCTCAATTCTTACCGCGATAGCAAGTGGCTATGCGGGTCGTGATCCACAAGGAGGGTTTGCGATAGAAGCGTTCAAAGTTTTGTATTGAAATCTTTATGAATATAAAACGAAAGTTCTTCTTTGTTTTTAAAGAAATAAAAAATGAAAAAGAATTATGTTAAAGGTTAAAGTTAAAAAGAAAGCGATAGATGAAGAAGGTGGAGAATCAGAAAGCGACTATGTACAAATGAGTATTTACAAAGAAGTGAAAAGGAGTGATGAAGGAAGTGGGTGTTGGTGATCTAAACTAAGAAATAAAAAAGTGAAGAAAGAAGATGGAAGAAGTACTCACCTAGTTTGGTTGATGACTTACCTGGAACCCTTGCATGTTCTACCTTTCTTGGAGGCGTTCAACGCATAGATTATAGGATCGAGCTCAGTCCCCATTCGCATTATATCATCAAGCCGCGCAAGAATGAAGTGATACGGATCTTGAGGAGGAGAACGTCTTCATGAACTATCGTTGGCACTCACACAACATCGTTATACTTATGCTTCTGGCTTCACTTGCAAACTCATCAAAACAAAGGAGGTAAAGTAGAAAGAGGAAGAAGGAAACAAAAGAAAATACGAACATAAAAAGAAGCTTTTACCTTTATTAATTGCAGAAACAATGGAAGAAAGGAGGAGGGTACATCGGTGTCACTCTCAACATTAGCCTCTCTCTCTTACTTACATGAATCTTCATCTAACATAAGCTTACATACAAATTACATAAAAAAAAAAAACCTAAACTACAAAGAATGAAAACTAGGCTAAATCCTATCTCTGCATGGTCCTCCCATTTTCAGTGCAAATACTGGCTTTTTATAGGCATAACCCACACGAGGAGGATCCCGGGGAGATCGGGGGAGCAAACGCTCCCCCTAACTCCCCAACCAAGCCGCGGAAACGCGGCTTTGGCCGCGTTTCCGCGGCCAGGGTGTGGCCAGGTGGCCACACCCTTTTTGTGGGTCGTCCTGGTATTCCCTTCTGCTTTTATCTTCAGTTGGTTTCTTCGTTTGAGTCCAGTATTGTGACGAAATGGCCTTGGATTCTTGGCTTTAACCGATCGATTCTGAGAGGATTCTTCTCAACCGGTTTTCAACCTCTTGATTTTGCCCTGATTCAGTGAGTGCGAATTAATTCTGATTTAATTCAGAATTTGGTGGGCTTTTGGGCTCATTTCTCTTCATCTCCTTAAGGAATGGGCCTGCAAATAAATTAAGCATTTAATTAGAACAATGCAGATTTTATTCTATAATAAGTATGAAAATATGATACTAAATATGTAACATTAGCGACCAATCATAATCCTCTAGGGATCTTTATTTGTGAGAGAGTTTTAGGTGATCAAGTATTGAGATCACCAAAGTGTTTCATTTTTGTATTTGAGGAGGCGAACTTGCGGGTTCGTGTTGTTTCGAGTTCTTGTGGGAGCTCGATGTAGAGGTGCGGCCTCGGCAAGCTAGTGTGCTTGCGTGTGTAGTTCTTGCAGGAACAAGAAAGGGACTAGTGAGTCCAAGGAGTTCTAGTGTGAACTCGTTGTAGGTGTTGCGGCACCGAGTGATCTGGTGGGATCGATTCTAGTGGAAATCCTTCATAGTGTTGAAGGCGGGGACGTAGAGCAAAGGTGCTCGAACCTCGAAACAAATCTCCCGTGTTTGCGATTGCTCTCTCTCTATCTCTCACTTGTGTTTTATCTTGCATGCTCTTATTGTTCATATTCATTACTTGCTTGATATACTTGTGCTTTATTGATATATGCTTGGGATTATTTGCTCACACTGGTATTCAACCAAGAGAGCCATAGCGGCACCTCAACTCTTATCTAGAGGAATCTTAAGGAGATAGTCCAGGCCCTTCACCGGGAATTCAGCTACACTCTTGTGTTATACTTGGTGTGTTCAGCTTACTAGTTTTTTGCTTGCATAAATAGTTTTAATTCCGCATTAATTCATCATTAGATTAGCTAGTCACCTATTCACCCCCCCTCTAGGTGATTTCACGACTGTGAGTCGGGTCTGCTGCTGTTTTGCACGTTTTTAAAAGCCCTAAAACACAATCTCTCTCTCATTTTCTTATCTCCCCCGAACCCCTCTTCTTCTCCTCCATATTTTTCTTCCCTCTAATCCTCCCAAATCACTTCAAATCTTTAATTAAACCATAAAATTGGTTGGATCTCTCCTCAACACTTTAGATCTGTTTGATTTCAGGAGAATTTTTAGGTTTTTCAAGGTATAACCTCTTATCTCTCAAAATCTTCTTAATTTTATAGTTTTTTTTAGAAATCTTTCTATGTTTTGTGTCAAATCCTTATTTATTATCTTCACCATGTCAAAAAGGGCTAGATCTGAGAAGGGTAAATAACCTGAACCATTTTCTAACCCTTTTATTTCTCAAAATGCTTCTTATAGATTTTCAATGATTCATAATAAGTATGATATTTCTGGTAGAACTGTTGTGCTTGCTGATTTTGAGCACCTAAATCTTGCAAGCATTTTGAGCACAAACTCCCTTAAATATTTCGTTACCATTAAGGAACCAGTTTATTCTGAGCTTGTGCACTATTTTTACTCTAATCTGATTTTCCAAAAATAATCACGTCAGATCTAGGGTTATGGGCATGGACATTAATATTTATCTAGATCGATTTGCCCATCTGCTACACCTCTCCTGTGAGGGTGTGGATATTTACAATGTTGAACTCCATGATTTTGATTATCCTGACGGTAAATCTGCCCTCACTGCATCTCTTCTGCTTCACGATGATGACAATCCCGCTTTAGTTAGGAATGAGGTGAAGTATTATACACTCACCGTCCAAATCCTAACCAAAATCGTGTTCTATAATCTCCTACCAAAATCAAGAGAATATAGTCATGCACGGGGTTCTACTCCCCTCTTGATCTATTACCTTCTGAAAGGCATTAGAGTTAATATTCTCAGCTCATCATTGATTACATGGCTTCTGAGCACCTCCTAATTGTAACACCCTGTTCCTGGAATACGTACTTAGATACGTATTCTGATTTTTCTATCATATTTCTTTAATTTATTTTTGTATTTGTTTTTGTTTTATGATTATTGGTATGATTGTTTTGTATTGGATCCGGATTCATGGACTTGGAGTCAGCCCTAGTCTGAACCAGGGACCTGATTCTAGTGTATTGCTCGATTTGATTTTTCTGATAATCCGATTTGACTGATTTCAGTTTCAAATATTGTATTCTAATATTTTAGATTTTTTATGATTTTCTAAAATTTTCTGAATTATTTCCAAAATCTTCAAAACCGGTGTCTGTAGGCATCGCTGACTGATTCCTGGATTTTTAATTTTCAAATAGAGTTAAATTTTTAGAAACGGCTTTCGCATTACTTTTTAAAATCTTATTTTCTAACTAAAGACATTTTTTGAGGTTTTTTAGAATTTATCGAAAATCCACCGGCTTTGGTGTCGACCGGTATCGTTGGAAGATTTCAAGATTTTTAATTTGAAAATCAGATTGAATTTCTCGAATCTGATTCCATCGAACATCTTAAAATAATATTTTCTATTTTTGAAATTTTTTTGCAGCGTTTCTGAAACAGTCAATTTTTACCCTATTTAAATAATATTATTCTTTCCTTCTCACTTCGTTTTCTTTCTTCATTTCTTTTTCCTTTCCCTTCCCAAAGTCAGCCAACTGACAGCTCACTCCCCCATCCCATCACCTGCTAACACCATTCCTAATCCCATCATTTCTCTCTCTCCTTTTCTTTTTTCCTTTTCTTTTCTTTTCTTTATATTTTCCTTCTTCCCTCTCATCTTCTCCCATCTCTTCATCTTCCTCTCCATTTGTTGGCCGGGGCCCAAGCCCGGCACCCAACTTCAGTGCCCCTTCGGTGACCTAGGCCGGTGGTGGTCACCCCCTCTCCAATCAACCCCACCAACACCAAAATCCATCATCACTTCCATCATCTTCTCCTTCTTCTTCTTCCTATAATCACCACCATCAACCTATCTCCACCAACTCCACCACCCATATTCCACCACCACAACCCCCTCATTACTTCTTCTCTCCCCATCTCCTCCAAATTCACCATTTTCCCTCTCTAATTTCAACTTCTACACCAAAATACTCTACCATCCACCCTATCACCAATCTTTACCACCATCACCACCCATAAACTCACCACCACTTACATTACCACCACCACCACTCCATCATCCCCTACACCACCACAACTTCACCATCATCAACTCCACCTTCAAGATCTCCACCACCACCAACAATTACAATAACAATCAACAACAACAATAACAACTACAACAACCCCTCCCTCTCCTTCTTCTCCAGCCTAGGAGGCAGCGCCGCCGGCCACCCCTCCTCGCCGGCGGCCCCTCCGGCGGTGGCGGCGGAGGCGGCCCTGACCGCCGGCCATTTCTCCCCTCTCTCTCCTTTTCTTCTTTCTTCCTTTCTTCCTTTCTTCTTTCTTTCTTTTTTCTACTTTCCCTTTTTACCCTTCTTTTCATCAAAATTCTCTCCCTCACCTCCTCTTTCATTTCCAGCAAACTCACCCTCTCTCTTTCTCTCCTCTCTCTTCTCTTTCATTCTCTCTCCCAATAAATTAATATTAATTAATATATATATATATTTTAATATATGGATTGGTGGTGTGCACATGCTTATGGTGTTCTGAGATTTTATGTCGTTTTCTGGTGATTTAGGCGAGTATATTTTCTGTGTTGCTATATGTTTTGCTATTACCGTTACATGCCTAGTAATTGCTACCGTAACTTTTACTATATTATACACCGCTATACGAGTTGATATATGATATCCGACACCGGTACTTGCCATGCTATATTTGACACATGATATCTGACACTAGTACTTGCCATGCTATATTTGACACATGATATCTGATACTGGTACTTGTCATGCTATATTTAACACATGATATCTGACACGATACTTGCCATGCTATATTTGACACTTGATATCCGACACCGGTACTGGCCATGCTATACTTGACACTTGATATCTGACACCGGTACTTAACATGTTATCACTTGACACCTGATACCTGACACCTGATATATGACACCTGACAATTAACATACTATCACTTGATACTTGACATATGCTATCACATGGCACTAGTACATACTTGACCTGATATTGTGACACATGACTGCATACTATTACACCTGACACCTGTATTACCTGGCATATTCATGATTATTATGTGACCAGACCTCTGGTACTCCTGTACTCCTGAACCCCTGTACTCCTGAACTCCTGTATCTCATGTACTCATGTCTCCTGCACTATTACTCTTGTTAATATCACAGTCAGACCAGCGTCCGGCAAAGCATGCCTGGTGTCGGGATGACGAGGATGCATCCCACAATCGTGCTAGCATCGGCCGATTCTGAATGAAACTAAGTGCCACACGGAGCAAAGTGCCACACCACACACGTGGCGGGGCCACCTCTTGAATCCGTGGGGGCCACCTCTTGAATCCATTCCCCACACAGAGTAAAGTGCTACACAGAGCAAAGTGCCACACCACACACGTGGTGGGGGCCACCTCTTGAATCTGTGGGGCCACCTCTTGAATCTGTGGGGCTACGTCCTATTCTAACCCTCAGAGCAAAGTGCCACATGGAGCAAAGTGCCACACCACACTGTGGTGGGGACCACCTCTTGAATCTGTGGGGCCACCTCTTGAATCTGTAGGACTACCTCCTCCCTCCTGCCTATTGTTGGCCCAAGGTTACAATCACCCATGATTAGTGTATTTTGATGATTACAAAACATATTAGTTATTTGTACTAATAACATTTGTTGTTTAAGTGTGTTTCAGATTTCTATTCATTCTAGAAGTCTTCTCTCACAAATACAAGGATTTGGACTCAAGTCAACTCCAATTGGGCTCAAGGAACAAGTGTTGAAGATCATATGAAGAAGCCTATTGAAGATCTTAAAGTCTTAGAATCATTGTAAGAAATAGAATGTTAAAGTTTGAGTATATGAAATTTGGCTCTAGGATTTGCACACACATTTGTTTCATATATTTCCTATGTTTTGAAAATGGTTATTTCTAAGTTTTATGCCTTAGTTTATATATACATGTACCAAAAGTTTTATATCTTGAAAATCTTGTATATAACATGTGTATAAACTATTTTCTGCATAATACTTAGCTATATTTTTAAAATATTTCTCAAAATTTTTCTAACTCAAAACCAGTCCAGTTTTTCTGTTTCAGACAACTTCGGTCGACCGGCTCGGTCGACCGGCGATGTGTCTGGACATGCACTGTTCGTGCATGTCTGTCGGTCGACCGAACCGGTCGACCGATAGAGAGCAAATTGCTCTCGGGTTATTTCGGTCGACCGAACCGGTCGACCGGAAGAAGGAAACTGTGTTTCCTCTTTTGGGACGGTCGACCGGACCGGTCGACCGGGAGCCAACGGCTCTCTGCTGTTGGGCTGGCGGTCGACCGGACCGGTCGACCGCCAGGCCTGCAAAATCCCAACGGCTCTTTCCTCTTTTGTGCAATTCTGAAATCTGTTTTTTATCTGATTTCTTGGCAGACTTTTTCAGTGTTTTTCAGGTCTTTTTCAGAGAAAATAAGACCAAAAGAAATTGTTTTTAACCTATTGTTAACCCTATAAATAGAGGAGAAGTCTCTCTTGCATATCACTAAGAAAATCCTCAAGTTTGTGTTGTTTTCAAAAGAGAAAAGAAAAGAGTTTTAAAGCCTTCATTCCAATTCTTTTTGAGCTAGTTTTTCAGTTGTGTTTGATTGCTAATATCACTCTACAACTGAAGTTTTTCTCACCACACTTCATAGAGCCAAAAATCCTATACTCATTCTATAATGAAGTTGTAATTGAAGTGAGAGTGTTTGTAAAAGAGTTTGAGAAATAGTGTAGTGATCTTGTTGTGATCACTTTGTTCTTGTATTCCTTTCCTTGTGGAGCAACCTCTTCGGTAGAGGTCATTTGTACTCGGTGGAGCTCGGTGCTCGGTCTTCGGTAGACCAAATTATAAAGGCGTCCTCGGTGGATAGTGGAAACCCTTCACGGAGGTGAAGGCGGGGAGTAGAGCGGTGGCTCGAACCTCGAAACAAATCACTTTGTTTGCGATTGCCTTTGCGTCTAATTCTTACTTTACTTTTTCAATAGCTCCTTATTGCTTTCTATTGCATACTTGTGATATTGTTTAATTCTCTTGTGCTACTATTTACTTGCTTGTAATTCTTGCCATATATTATTGTGTTTGCATCATTTTTCATATCATTCATTTCATACTTGTGTGTGCCAATCCCGTACTCATCCAACAAGAGCTTCACATAGCGCCTCAACCCATATCAAGGGGAATCAAGAGGAGTTTAGTCCAGAGCCTCGCAAGGGGAATTCGGCTACACTTGTTGAATTGTACTAAGTTGAGCCTCACTTGTTTTAGGTTTCGCATTTAGAGAGTTAAAATTTTTAAGATTAGCAATCACACCTATTCACCCCCCCTCTAGGTGTTTTTCAATTGGTATCAGAGCTTGGACTCTAGGATTTGGTTTAACAACCTTAGAGAAGATCCTAATTTGCTAATCATTTCATTCATATTCATATAGTAAAAATGGCCGATGGAATTAAGACCCCTCCTAAGTTTGATGGACTTAACTTTCCCATATGGAAAGTTAAGATGACCGTGTTTTTGCAATCTCTAGGTAGCCGAGTTGCAAAAGCCGTGACTAAGTCCTTTAGTGTACCCCCCGGTGACGAATCCACTTGGTCCGAAATAGAGACTAAGGAATTCGATGCCAATGCCAAAGCCCACTATGCACTTCTACAAGCCCTTAATGATGATGACATTTCTAGGGTTATTCATTGCAAATCCGCATATGAGATTTGGTCACATTTGATAGTCACACATGAGGGGACCTCACAAGTAAAGAAGGCTAAGATTGACCTTCTTCGGTCCCAATATGAAACATTTAGTATGCAAGAAAATGAAACCATAGATGATATGGTTACAAGATTTACCAAGATTACTAATGGACTCTCTTCTTTAGGTGAAGATATCAACAATGATCAAAGAGTAAGGAAGATCATCCGGGCTCTTCCTCCTTCATGGGAAGTTAAAGCAACAACCTTGAAGGAACTCAACGACAATGAAGAGATGGAGCTTATAGGTCTCATTGGGAACCTCAAAACCCATGAGATGGAAAGGAAAGCAAGGGAGGATATGGCTCCTTCCAAAAAGAAGACTATCGCCTTCAAGAGTCAAGCTACACACTCCGATGAAGATGATGAAGAAGAAGATGATGAGGAGCTCTCACTCCTTGTTAAGAATGTCCGGAGGATGTACAACAAGGCGAAGTACCAAGGTAGAAGAAGATGGAAAGGAGGCAAAGAAGAAAGGAAGATTGTGTGCTTCAATTGCCAAAGACCGGGACACATTGTGGCGGAGTGTCCGGACAAAGCTAAGCCCTCCACTTCAAAGAAGCCTTACAAGAAGAAGGCTATGAAGGCAACTTGGGATTCGGAGACCGAATCCGAGGAAGAAATAGACACCGCCAACATGTGCTTCATGGCTAATGAAGGCACAAGCAAGGTAACCTCTTCCCCTTCTCATGATAATGAACTTTCTATGGATGTGTTAGAAGAAGCTTTTGTTGAGTTGTCACAAAACTATGATTTCTTAAAGAAAAAGTATCTTAAAATGAAAAAGGATAATGAATCTTTAAGTCTTCAAGTTTTTACTCTTACAAAGGAAAAGATGATTTGGTTTCCACTTTGGCCACTACCAAAAATGATTTTGAAAAATATAAGATTTCTTGCAAAGGTAAGGCCCCACTAATTGATTCAAATGAAGTTTCTATGCTTAAGGAAAGATTAGACTCATTAAGTGTTGTTTTGAAAGATTGTGAATTTAACAAAAAGAAAATTGAGGCTATGTTTCCTAAGAAACAAGCCCCAAAGAAAAATGCTCATGCTCATGTTCATGTTCATGCTACACAACCTAAACAACATGGCAAAACCCCAAAACATGCTCACACTACACATACACATCATGCATTCATGTATGGTAGAGTGTTCTCATGTTCACATTGTGGACGGAAAGGGCACTTAGCCAATTTTTGCTATGATAGATTAAACATATCACGTCATAATATTTGGGTTCGAGGCACTAACTTTCAAGGACCCAAGAAAGTTTGGGTACCAAAATCAACAATTATGTTAAATGATGTAGGTACTTTCCAAGTCCCAACGACGTAGAGGATTGTGGTATCTTGATAGCGGTTGCTCAAGGCACATGACTTGGGACATCAACAACTTTGCAACCCTATCAAGATATCATGAAGGTGGCACCGTCACCTTCGGAGATGACGCCAAGGGTAAAATGATCGGTATTGGTATTGTAAAACTTGGCACCTCTCCTTTAATTGAAAATGTAGTTTTAGTTGATGGCCTCAAGCATAATCTCTTGAGTGTTAGTCAACTTTGTGATAAAGGTTTTGATATTGTTTTTGATAATGTTTCTTGTAAAGTAATTGATAGAACTTCTAATGTTTGTGTATTTTATTGTTTTCGTGAAAGTAATGTTTATATGATTGATATGTTAAATAAGTCTTGTAATATTACTTGTTTGAAAGCCCTCGATGATGACTCTTGGTTGTGGCATAGGAGATTAGGGCATATTTCTTTTGATCACATTTCTAGGTTAAACACAAAGGAAATGGTGAAAGGTATTCCTTGCTTGAATTTTGAAAAGGACCGAGTTTGTGACGCATGTCAATTTGGGAAACAAACTAAGTCTTCTTTCAAGTCAATTAAGGATATCATGACATCACGTCCTTTGGAGTTAATCCATATGGATCTTTTTGGCCCTACACAAACCAAAAGTCTAAGTGGAATAGATTTGCTTATGTTTTGGTTGATGATTTTTCAAGATTTACTTGGGTTTTCTTTCTTGAACATAAAAGCCAAGCATTTTCGTATTTTCAAACTTTTAAGAAAAGAGTTGAAAAAGAAAAAGATGTTTCGATTTTGAGAATAAGAAGTGATAGAGGAGGTGAATTCATTAACCAACCCTTTACCACTTTTTGTGATGAACATGGAATAAAGCATGAACTTTCTTGTCCTAGAACTCCACAACAAAATGGAGTAGTTGAACGGAAAAATAGAACATTACAAGAGATGGCTAGGACAATGCTAAGTGAATATGGTCTACCACATTATTTGTGGGCCGAGGCCGTAAATACATCATGCTATATATCAAATCGTGTTTTCTTGTGCAAAAATACTACTAAAACTTCTTTTGAAATGTATTTTTCTAGAAAACCTAATGTTTCCTATTTTAAAGTTTTTGGTTGCAAATGTTTTGTTTTAAACACAAAAGATAATTTAGGAAAATTTGATCCTAAATCTTATGAGGCTATTTTTGTAGGTTACTCTAACACTAGTAAAGCTTATAGAGTTTTCATTAGATCATCATTGACTATTGAAGAGTCTATTCATGTTAAGTTTGAGGAATCTAACAAGTTTGTTAAGAATGTTGTAGAAATAGATGCATTGGATGAAGGTTTGGAGAAAGTGACCTTGGAGGATGCTTCTACTATGGGAGACAAACCAAAGGATGATGAAGGAAGCAAAGCTAAAGTGGAAGAGGCACAAGGAAATGAACATGAAACACATGAGGTGGAGCCTACTCAACCACTACCAAAGGATTGGAGATACAATCCACATCATCCCAAGGACCTCGTCATAGGTGAAGTATCAAAAGGGGTAACCACTCGCTCTAGACTTCATGACTATTGTGGTAACTATGCATTCATTTCTCATATTGAACCCAAAAATGTCCTCGAGGCCGAGGCCAATTCATATTGGTTGCTAGCCATGCAAGAGGAGCTCAATCAATTTGAGCGCAACCAAGTTTGGCACCTTGTTCCTAGGCCCCACGATAGACCAACAATTGGTACTAAGTGGATCTTTAAGAACAAGTTGGATGAATCGGGTAATGTAGTTAGAAACAAGGCTAGGTTAGTTGCCCAAGGTTACACTCAAATCGAAGGGATCGATTTTGAAGAAACCTTTGCACCCGTAGCACGGCTTGAAGCCATACGGATGACACTAGCATTTGCCTCATATAAAGATTTCAAATTATTTCAAATGGATGTTAAAAGTACTTTTCTAAATGGATTTATTGAAGAGGAGGTGTATGTTGAACAACCCCCCGGGTTTGTTGATCCTACACATCCGGATTTTATTTTTAAATTAGATAAAGCTCTTTATGGTTTAAAACAAGCCCCTAGGGCTTGGTATGAAAGACTTTCTTCATTTTTGACTTCAAATGGTTTTAAGAAAGGTAAAATTGATACAACTTTGTTTACAAAACATGTAGAAAAAGATATTCTTATTGTGCAAATTTATGTGGATGATATTATTTTTGGTTCTACTAATGAATCTCTTTGCAAAGCTTTTGAGTCATGCATGAAGGATGAATTTGAAATGTCTATGATGGGGGAACTCAACTATTTCCTTGGACTCCAAATCAAGCAAAGGAAGGATGGGATCTTCATCAATCAAGCCAAGTACACAAAGGAACTAATCAAAAGGTTTGGGCTTGAAGGATCGAAAGTAAGCAAAACTCCCATGGCAACAACTACAAAGCTTGACAAGGATGAACAAGGTAAAAGTGTAGACATTAAATTATATCATAGCATGATTGGTAGCTTGCTTTATTTGACGGCTAGTAGGCCGGATATTATGTTTTCCGTTTGTCTTTGTGCACGTTTTCAATCTTGTCCTAAAGAATCTCACATAATTGCGGTTAAACGCATAATTAGATACCTTAAGGGCACTATTGAAATGGGTTTGTGGTATCCTAAAACCGGATTATTTGAAATGAAGAGTTTTTCGGATGCCGACTATGCGGGTTGTAGGGTAGATAGGAAGAGCACAAGTGGAACATGTCAATTCTTAGGTAATTGTCTTGTATCTTGGTCTTCCAAAAAGCAAAATTCGGTAGCCCTATCAACCGCCGAGGCGGAGTATGTTGCGGCCGGAGCTTGTTGTGCACAAGTTCTTTGGATGAAACATACTCTCCTTGACTATGATTTACACTTTGATCATGTTAAAATATTTTGTGATAATACTAGTACTATTCACATGACAAAGAATGCAAATCAACATAGTAAAACCAAACACATTGACATTAGGTATCACTTTCTTAGAGATCATTATGAGAAAGGTGATATTGAGATTGATTATGTTTCTACCGATTTTCAACTTGCTGATATTTTTACTAAACCTCTAGATTATGCTAGATTTTCATTTATTTGTGGTGAGTTGAATGTTTGCATTATGGATTCTTAAAAATAAAATTTGTGTTCTATTGGTATTTTCACCCTTTTTGATGTATGACAAAAAGGGGGAGAATAAGTTTAGCTTAGTTTGATATTTAGTTTTGATATTATTTGAGTTTTATTTTATGAAGAAAAAGAAAATTTGTTTATTTAAGTTTTTGACAAAACTTTTGTACATTGAATGCTTTATGTATTGTGCTTTCAATAGTCCAATTTTTATACATAGCATTATTTGAGGGGGAGTTTTTCAAACTCCTCTTCCATGTTTATTTAAATAACCTATATGTTTTGTCATCATCAAAAAGGGGGAGATTGTTGGCCCAAGGTTACAATCACCCATGATTAGTGTATTTTGATGATTACAAAACATATTAGTTATTTGTACTAATAACATTTGTTGTTTAAGTGTGTTTCAGATTTCTATTCATTCTAGAAGTCTTCTCTCACAAATACAAGGATTTGGACTCAAGTCAACTCCAATTGGGCTCAAGGAACAAGTGTTGAAGATCATATGAAGAAGCCTATTGAAGATCTTGAAGTCTTAGAATCATTGTAAGAAATAGAATGTTAAAGTTTGAGTATATGAAATTTGGCTCTAGGATTTGCACACACATTTGTTTCATATATTTCCTATGTTTTGAAAATGGTTATTTCTAAGTTTTATGCCTTAGTTTATATATACATGTACCAAAAGTTTTATATCTTGAAAATCTTGTATATAACATGTGTATAAACTATTTTCTGCATAATACTTAGCTATATTTTTAAAATATTTCTCAAAATTTTTCTAACTCAAAAACCAGTCCAGTTTTTCTGTTTCAGACAACTTCGGTCGACCGGCCCGGTCGACCGGCGATGTGTCTGGACATGCACTGTTCGTGCATGTCTGTCGGTCGACCGAACCGGTCGACCGATAGAGAGCAAATTGCTCTCGGGTTATTTCGGTCGACCGAACCGGTCGACCGGAAGAAGGAAACTGTGTTTCCTCTTTTGGGACGGTCGACCGGACCGGTCGACCGGGAGCCAACGGCTCTCTGCTGTTGGGCTGGCGGTCGACCGGACCGGTCGACCGCCAGGCCTGCAAAATCCCAACGGCTCTTTCCTCTTTTGTGCAATTCTGAAATCTGTTTTTTATCTGATTTCTTGGCAGACTTTTTCAGTGTTTTTCAGGTCTTTTTCAGAGAAAATAAGACCAAAAGAAATTGTTTTTAACCTATTTTTAACCCTATAAATAGAGGAGAAGTCTCTCTTGCATATCACTAAGAAAATCCTCAAGTTTGTGTTGTTTTCAAAAGAGAAAAGAAAAGAGTTTTAAAGCCTTCATTCCAATTCTTTTTGAGCTAGTTTTTCAGTTGTGTTTGATTGCTAATATCACTCTACAACTGAAGTTTTTTTCTCACCACACTTCATAGAGCCAAAAATCCTATACTCATTCTATAGTGAAGTTGTAATTGAAGTGAGAGTGTTTGTAAAAGAGTTTGAGAAATAGTGTAGTGATCTTGTTGTGATCACTTTGTTCTTGTATTCCTTTCCTTGTGGAGCAACCTCTTCGGTAGAGGTCATTTGTACTCGGTGGAGCTCGGTGCTCGGTCTTCGGTAGACCAAATTGTAAAGGCGTCCTCGGTGGATAGTGGAAACCCTTCACGGAGGTGAAGGCGGGGAGTAGAGCGGTGGCTCGAACCTCGAAACAAATCACTTTGTTTGCGATTGCCTTTGCGTCTAATTCTTACTTTACTTTTTCAATAGCTCCTTTTTGCTTTCTATTGCATACTTGTGATATTGTTTAATTCTCTTGTGCTACTATTTACTTGCTTGTAATTCTTGCCATATATTATTGTGTTTGCATCATTTTTCATATCATTCATTTCATACTTGTGTGTGCCAATCCCGTACTCATCCAACAAGAGCTTCACATAGCGCCTCAACCCATATCAAGGGGAATCAAGAGGAGTTTAGTCCAGAGCCTCGCAAGGGGAATTCGGCTACACTTGTTGAATTGTACTAAGTTGAGCCTCACTTGTTTTAGGTTTCGCATTTAGAGAGTTAAAATTTTTAAGATTAGCAATCACACCTATTCACCCCCCCTCTAGGTGTTTTTCACCTATGCCGCCTGGTGATAGCGTGATAAGCATCCTCAGTGCATATTAACACCCACACATACCTGTATTAACACCCACACATACCTGTACAATAATAACCCCTAGAGCATATGTTATTTGGTCTCTCCCTTATTCGAATAATGGTACCCGCGTATCGGAGTTCGGATGAGTTCTACTGGAAGTGCGGGCTCCAGCGTGAACGTCGGTGTTGTGGGACACCGGTGGGAAAGGGACAAGAATAACATAAGAACATAACAACCAAACAGTAATAATATTGAGAACGTGTGATATTTGGTCTCTCCTTTGTTCGGGTCCTGGTACTTACATATCAGACCCAAATAAGTTCTACAGAGTGCGAACTCTAGTATGTGTTGGCCCAGAGGCCTTCCACTCTAGTTTTGATGATGATTAACTCATGTAGTTATGTTTACTAATAATCTTGTGTTTTTACTCTCAGATCATTAAACAAGATATTAGTTGGTGATTGCTTCAAAAAGAGGAGTTTGGAAGCCTTCACTTGGTGATTCCGGTGCCGAGCATCAAGATCGTACATTTGCACTCGGTGGATCACGGTTTGGGATCGAGTCGGCTTGAAGATGGTGTTCATCAAGAATACTTAGGTATCCTAGTGTTTAGTGTGTTTAGATCCATATTGTAAAGCTTAGTATAGTTGATATGCTCAAGTGCACAATACACACACGTTTCATGTTTTGGATTTGGTTTTCATGAATAGTTTGATCAAAACAAGTTTACATGGTTTATATGTATAGTAGATGTATTCTTTCTATACATGCATGCTTAAACTCCTTATACAAACTTATTTTGACTTTCCTATTCATGTATTGAAAAATACAAGTTTGATAAAATACAAGATTTGGTTTTTGGTAAAAATGTTAAGACACAAAAATAGTTCATATTGATTGATATTTGAGTAAAAATCTTTATCACATGTTTATATATCAATGCAAAATGTTAAAACTATTTTTGGGGATTTTTACAAGACTTAAAAGAATTTTTAGAAATATGTTTAACTGTTTTTCTGACCCAGTTTCTGACCCAGACTGTCGCTGACAGGCCAGGTCGGTCGACCGCAACGGTCGACCGAACCAAGGGCTGGTCGACCGAGCGGTCGACCGACGTGCACAGCCCTGTGCACGTCTGGCAGCCCAGTGGGTCGGTCGACCGACCGGTCGACCGGACCAGAGAGCTCTGCTCTCTGTATCTGGGCGGTCGACCGTGCCAGAGAGCTGTGCTCTCTGGAATTGGGCGGTCGACCGAGGGCTCCAACGGTCGGAAATCCGACCGTTGACGGTCGACCGGCTGGTCGACCGTCAGCCTGTCAGGCTGTCAGAAACAGCCTAACGGCTAGTTTTCTGTTGGGGCTATAAATACCCCATCTCTTGGGAGTTTTGACAAGACTTTTGAAAAGAAAAATACCAGAGTTTGTTTTGTGTTTAAACAAGATTTTAAAAAGAGTTTTAGTGCCAAAAGATTTCATCTTTATTATTTTTCAAGGGTTTTGGAAAATCAAAGAAAACTAGGTTTTTGGGATATTGTTTTGGTTTGTCATTTCTATCATCTACAAGAAATTTCCCAGTAGTTTTTCTTTGTATTTGCTTCCCAAAAACACCTTGATATCCACTTGAGCTATATCTTCTATCCTAATCTATTAGGATCTTTGTTTGTGGAAAAAGAGAAGCGTTTGAGGTTGATTAAGCCTCCAAGTTGTAAACCCTCCTTATCTTGTTGTATCCCTCTTTGGTAGAGGTTGATCGGAGTGGTATTGGTTTGGATCCCTCTTCGGTAGAGGTGATTGTGTTTGTTGTTGGCTACGGGCCTTATCCCTCTTCGGTAGAGGTGGATTGTGGTTGTATTGCCTCGGTGGCATTGTAAGATTGAGAGTGGAGTTCGGTACTCCTAGTGGATTGGAAATCCTTCTCGGTGAAGGCGGGGAAGTAGAGCTAGGGGCTCGAACCTCGAAACATATCTTTATGTTTGCGTTTGATCATTTGTCTCTCAACCCTATCTCTCTTTATTTGTGTTGTGCATCATCATTCATATCATTCATATATTGCTTGTGCCTTGCATTCATTCATATTGCTTATTCATTATATGCTTGGTTGTTTGTGTGCCTCACTTGTACTTAACCACAAGAGCTTCATATAGCACCTCAACCCATATCTAGGGGAATCAAGAGGAGTTAGTCCAGAGCCCTTCACGGGAAATTCGGCTACACTTGTTGGTTGTACTAAGTGTGATTGCAAAATAGTTTTAAACTTTCGCATTTAGCGCATTTAGTTTATAGATTAGCACTTACACCTATTCACCCCCCCTCTAGGTGTTTTCAGTATGGACTATCGGTGATGTGAGGCGCTGGTAGGGAGGCGATTAAATTATCAAACGGTACTAATTATTATTATTAGATAAATTAAAATACAACACTTTTATATTCCAGTTATAGTGTTATGCTCTGAGTTGACACCCTTCTTCATAACATATGACCTCTGTGATACCATGATTTCTCCAGACACACTCTAGTTCTGTTATTCTGAGGGCAACTCAAGTTGTACGAACTCAGACGATGGCGACATGGGATATGTGTGTTGGTCCAAAGGTTACACTCTCTATTTTATGCGTTTTGATGATAACAAACCATATAAAAGCTATTTGGTACTAATAGAGATTCTAGAATGAATTTCAGGTTTGTACAAGTCTTGATGGCTCAAGCGTTCTCAAGCATGTTCAAGGTTGATGGCTCAAGAGGACTCACTCATAGGATAGGAGACTCTAGCTCAGCAATGCGGTTTAGAGACGCCTACCTATAGATCTTTATGCTGTTAGTTTGTTAAAGAATAGTATATAGTATTGAAGCTCAAATACCCTACACACACAAATTACACGTGTTTTCAAAAGATTATTTTTTACTCTTGTTTAAAATACTTTAAAGTCCTATTGCAATATATGCATACTTAGCTTATTGTATTTTACAAAGCCTTTTACAAAATCCCTTTGAAAATAACATAATCTTCAAATCAAATTTCTAACTGTTTTTCAGCTTATAACCTGTTGCGGTCGACCGGGCGTCGACCGGCTCTAGTACAGGTCAGAACGGTCGACCGTGTGGTCGACCGCAGTTCTGACCCATGGGGTGTGCATGTGTGCACGTTCCCCAGTCGACCGGGCGGTCGATCGGACCCCATGACGGTCGACCAAGCGGTCAACCGACTGACTGACCCAAACTCTCAGTTTGAGACGGTCGACCGGGCAGTCGACCGGAGTCAGCCAACGGTCATAATTTTCGAAAATCGGTCGACCGGCCGGTCGACCGCACTTGGCTTTTCTGACCAAACGACTAGTTTTTTAAACCTGTTTTAAAATGTTATTTTAATCTTAAAACGTGGTTTTAGGCTGGTTTTTGGTCAGATTATTCCTGATTAGTCAAAATAAACATTTTCCCTTTAATCCCTACCTAAATCCTATAAATTGGGGTGATTGGGTTGAGGAGAATTACAACAACTATTGCAAAGAATTCAAAATTTGAGTATTCTTGAAAGAAGTTTTTACTCTCAGTTTTTGTGCTCTAATCTCTGGTTTATTTTTGAAGTTTTTGAATCAAATCTCTCTTCTACTTTGTTTTATTTTCACTTACAAACCTTGAGCTTCAATCCTACATATTATTCTCTAGGGTTTTGTAAAGAAAAGTTTTTCAAAGAGAGTTTGTAGTCTTTTGATCACCAAGTGATTATTGTACTTGTGGCTACACTATCTCTGGACTAGAGGAGTGTGATTGAGGAGTTGGGTACTCCCTAGTGATTGTAATCCTTTGTGAAAATTCTAGTGAATCGGAAATCCTTCTGGGTGAAGGCGGGGACGTAGAGCTGGGTGCTCGAACCTCGAAACAAATCTCTGTGTTTACGATTAGTTTACTTGTGTTTCTTACTTTCTATTCATTCATTCTTATATTATCAATCTATACTCTCACAACAAGATTGCATTGCGCACCTCAAACTCTTATTGAGAGGAATCACGAGGAAGGAGTTTGGAGCCCTTCACGGGGTATCCGACTTCTAATCTTGCTTTGAGTGATCGTTACATCATCTCATTTTTAAATTGCCTATTGATTAGCATTACACCTATTCACCCCCCTCTAGGTGATTTCAATGTGGTATATAGATAAGGGTTTTCTTGTTTGGATTATCCACTTGACGTATCAATCTCGTGAATCCATAATTTGAGCTTGTACAACTAGTTTTGTCTATACTTGCATCTATCGCATGTTTAATATATTTATCACATGTTTATGCATACCTATGCTCTCCATACTGTTTTCTATACTTGTTTTCCGATTCAGATTTATTGATGTACATGTATTTACTTGATCTCGGATTTACTGTCATTTCCTTTATGTTACTTGTCATTACCTGTACCTGTATGCCTGAGCCACCTTACTTGATCATGTACACGTGGGACTGCTTGGGCGCGCCAACTGGCTTTATTATATGTACTCGCGGGTTGCATCTGACAATCCTGGATTCTCATGTCTAGATCCTGGAGTCTGGACCGTGGCCTTGCTATACCTGATCACAGTGGCTCAACTGAAGCGTGGATTAGCAGTTGCCTATCCGGATCCTCCTTCTTCCAGCCTCTCCTTGATCTGCTCGCGAGATTCTCATCTTGCTACTCATGAGCACTTCCCGTATTTCATATGGTACATCCTGCTTTTGTGCTTCTTAGTGATCATATATTCTTGAGATATTATATCATGCCTTGTGATAACTGTGTACTTGTGCTATTATTGCTGGAATGTATATTACCACTGTGCTTCCGTACTCTGATTCTTGCCTGTACTGATGCTTAGCGTATATGCGCGAGGGTATTTCTGACCTGCGTATATACGTCGCAGTAACATCTCCGTACCCATTGGATCGGGACGTTACAGGGTGGTATCAGAGCCTAGGCTCTCACATCCTCAGTACAACCAGTCGGCAAATTAATGGTAAAGGAATTTGCAACTAGAATGCATGAGTCGTAGTTATACAATCTAACTACAAGTACAAAGTTATCTATTCCCTCTTGATCGTCCTTTCCTTGATTCTTGAAATCTCTTCCATCCTTTTTCATTTCTAGTTCCTGTCATTCTTATACCAACTCAAGATATGGATAGACTGGTAGGGTAGCGGCAAGACAGATGTGGTTCGTTATCGTTAAGTTCTGGTATTCGTTGACTCTGGTGCATCATCTTTTCCTATATTGGATAGTTTTCAGCCTTACATTCTATTCTTGTATTTATGGTTACATCACAGGAAATCAGTACAGCAAGTGGAGTAGTCATCACTTATATAATCAGATTGACTGTATGATTACATGAGGAACGTCGGTATGAAATAATATTCCAGATCCAGGACTTCTGTCAGATAGAGTTATGATATTTTCTATCCAGCAGCGATCATGATTTCTTCTACTATGTTCATGGAACTCGGGTATTCTCAGAACTGATCTGCAGTTAGGCTATTATTCAGAGGATATCACTCGGGGCTCGTTTTGGTTATTATGATTTCTTGATCGTGTTCTTCGAGCCACCAACTCCTTGCGGTCCTTATATATTTGGTGGACCACGAGCCCCGCTAGCCTCGCCAAGCGAGGGTTGTGTTCTAGTCGCCCGTGGACCTAACCAGGCGTTGGCTTCGCTGCACCCTGGTGCTTAGCATTTAGCGTTGTGTTACATGCTGGCTTCGCTGCATGAACTCCGCCAAGTGCGAGCCTCGCAGAGCGTTAGCTCTGCTGCACCCTAATGCTTAACGCCTGAGATGTGTTACGCGATGGCCTCACCTAGGCTTGGTTTCGTCAGTGGCTAGTCCCTTCAGTGCTTAGCACTCAAGCCCGTTCCTCGGATTTCTTCCGCCTGGCGTGTTTTCATGGATCTGATGAACAGGGTTTTCTCGCTGTATCTGAGCTATTTCCGTGATCCTTATGGACGATCCATTCGGCCAACCTTGCAGGGATTGAGTATTCTTTAATGTTTCATCTGCAGTCAGGTTATCATTCAGAAGTCAGTATTCAAAATTCTCCATGGTTATTCTATATTCTTGATTATGTCTTTCAGGGATTGCAATGCCCAGTATTCAGAAATTCTTAGTTATTGATCTTCTTGATTTATGCTCAGTATTATCGGGTTTTCTTTATCTTCGGTATTCTGGTTTATTCTCGAAGAATTATTATGTATACTGCACATCGGTAATTCTACTTCAGACTCTTCGTCAAGGACAGCTTCATGCCATGCATGGCTTTATATTATATTATGGATTTCAGCACTATGGATTTCTATGGGTTTCATCAGCTTTACTTCACAATTAGAAAGAAGTATTATTGATTATCTCACCAAGTCAGCTTACTTAATATTATTCAGAAGGGTCAGTCTTCTGATGTTCTGGCAGTATTCTTTTATCAGCAGACATCAGGTCAGTATTATTATGGTACCGTCAGAGGATATATACGACAGAAGTGTAGAAATGTCTCAGTCCTGAGTTTATCATTCAGTCAATTTATGGGAATTACCCTCAGTTACTCATATCTTAATTGGTATAATCCTCATTCCAACCATTTCTGTGTTCATTTTCCCCTTATCGAAATTTCGAAGAAGAAATTTTTGTAAGGTGGATGGAATGTAACACCCCGTTCCTAGAATACGTACTTAGATACGTATTCTGATTTTTCTATCATATTTCATTGATTTAGTTTTATATTTTTTTTGTTTTATGATTATTAGTGTGATTGTTTTGTATTGGATCCGATTCGTGGACTCGGAGTCAGCCCTAGTCTGAACCGTGGACCCGATCCTAGTGTATTACTCAATTTGGCCTTTCTGGTATTCTGATTTGACTGATTTCAGTTTCAAATATTGTTTTGTAATATTTTAGATTTTTTATGATTTTTTGAAATTTTTTGGAATTATTTGCAAAATCTTCAAAACCGGTGTCGGTCGGCATCGCTGACTGATTCCTGGATTTTTGGTTTTAAATGGAGTTGAATTTTTAGAAATGGCTTTCTTATTACTTCTTAAAATCTTATTTCCTAACTAAAGACATTTTTTGAGATTTTTCAGAATTTATCGAAAATCCACCGGTTTTGGTGTCGACTGGTATTACTGAAAGATTCCAGGATTTTTAGTTTGAAAATCAGATTAAATTTCTCGAATCCTATTTCACCAACCATCTTAAAATAATATTTTCTATTTTTGAGAATTTTTCGGAGCGTTTCTGAAACAGTCAATTTTTACCCTATTTAAATAATATTATTCTTTCCTTCTCACTTTGTTTTCTTTCTTCATTTCTTTTTTCTTCCCTTCCCAAGTCAACCAACTGACAGCGCACTCCTCCATCCCATCACCTGCTAACACCATTCCCAATTCCATAATTTCACTCTCTCCTTTTCTTTTTCATTTTCTTTTCTTTTTCTTTATATTTCCTTCTTCCCTCTCATCTTCTCCCATCTCTTCATCTTCCTCTCCATTTATTGCCGGCACCTAAGCCCGGCCCCCAACTCCGGCGCCCCTCCAGCGACCTAGACCGGTGGTGGCCACCCCCTCTCCAATCAACCCCACCAACACCAAATTCCATCATCACTTCCATCATCTTCTCCTTCTTCTTCTTCCTACAATCACCACCATCAACCTATCTCCACCAACTCCACCACCCATATTCCACCACCACAACCCCCTCATTACTTCTTCTCTCCCCATCTCCTCCAAATTCACCATTTTCCCTCTCTAATTTCAACTTCTACACCCAAATACTCCACCATCCACCCCATCACCATCTCCACCACCATCACCACCCATAAACTCACCACCACTTACATTACCACCACCACCACTCCATCATCCCCTACACCACCACAACTTCACCATCATCAACTCTACCTTCAAGATCTCCACCACCACCAACAATTACAATAACAATTAACAACAACAATAACAACTACAACAACCAAACAACAACCCCCCTCTCCTTCTCCTACCCCCTAGTACAACCCCCTCTCCTTCTCCTCCACCCTAGGGGGTAGCACCGCCGGCCACCCCTCCTCGCCGGCCGCCCCTCCGGTGGCTGCGGCAGCCCTGGCCACCAGCCATCTCTTCCCCTCTCTCTCCTTTTCTTCTTTCTTCTTTCTTTCTTCTTTCTTTCTGTTTTCTACTTTCCCTTTTTACCCCTTCTTTTTCATCAAAATTCTCTCCCTCACCCCCTCTTTCATTTCCAGCAAACTCACCCTCTCTCTCCTCTCCTTCTTCTCTCTCATTCTCTCTCCCAGTAAATTAATATTAATTAATATATATATTTTTAATATATGGATTGGTGATGTGCACGTGCTTATGGTGTTTCGAGATTTTACGTCATTTTTCGATGATTTAGGCGATTACATTTTATGTGTTGCTATATGCTTTGCTATTACCGTTATATGCCTAGTAATTGCCACTGTAACTTCTATTACATTATACACCGCTATACGAGTTGATATATGATATCCGACACCGGTACTTGCCATGCTATATTTGACACATGATATCTGACATCGGTACTTGCCATGCTATATTTGACACATGATATCTGACACTGATACTTGCCATGCTATATTTGACACATGATATCTGACACCGGTACTTGCCATGCTATATTTGACACATGATATCTGACACCGATACTTGCCATGCTATATTTGACTCTTGATATCCGACACCAGTACTTGCCATGCTATACTTGACACTTGATATCTGACACCGGTACTTAACATGTTATCACTTGACACCTGATACCTGACACCTGATATATGACACCTGACGATTAACATGCTATCACTTGATACTTGACATATGATATCACATGGTACTAGTACATACTTGACCTGATATTGTGACACCTGACTGTATACTATTACACCTGACACCTGTATTACCTGGCATATTCATGATTATTATGTGACCAGACCTCTGGTACTCTTTTACTCTTGAACCCCTGTACTCCTGAACTTCTGTATCTCATGTACTCATGTCCCCTGCACTGTTACTCTTGTTAATAATACAATCAGACCGGCGTCCGGCAGAGCATGCCTGGTGTCGGGATGACGAGGATGTATCCCACAATTGTGCTAGCGTCCGATGGATCCTGAATGGAACTAAGTGCAAATCTGTGGGGCTACCTCTTGTATCAACCCTCAGAGCAAAGTGCCACATGGAGCAAAGTGCCACACCACACGCGTGGTGGGGGCCACCTCTTGAATCTGTGGGGGTCACCTCTTGAATCTGTAGGGCTACCTCCTCCCTCCTGCCTATGCTGCCTGGTGATAGCATAATAAGCATCCTCAGTGCATATTAACACCCACACATACCTGTACAATAATAACGCTTGGAGCATATGTTATTTGGTCTCTCCCCTATTCGAATAATGGTACCTGCGTATCGGAGTTCATATAAGTTCTACTGGAAGTGCGAGCTCCAACGTGAACTGTCGGTCTTGTGGGACGCCGGTGGAAAAGGGACAAGAATAACATCAGAACATAACAACTAAACAGTAATAATATTAAGAACGTGTGATATTTGGTCTCTCCTTTGTTCGAGTCCTGATACTCACATATCAGACCCGGGTAAGTTCTACAGAGTGCGAACTCTAGTATAGACTTTCAGTGATGTGAGGCGCTGGTAGGGAGGCGATTAAAATATCAAACGGTACTAATTATTATTATTGAATAAATTAAAATGCAACACTTTTATATTCTAGTTATAGTGTTATACTCTGAGTTGACACCCTGCTTTATAACATATGACCACTGTGATACCATGATTACTCCAGACACACTCTAGTTTTGTTATTCTGAGGGCAACTCAAGTTGTACAAACTCAGACGATGACGACATGGGATATGTGGTATATAGATAAGGTTTCCTTGTTTGGATTATCCCCTTGATGTATCAATCTCGTGAATCCATAATCTGAGCTTGTACAACTAGTTTTTGTCCATACTTGTATTTGTCGCATGTTTAATGTATTATCATATGTTTATGTATACCTATGCTCTCCATACTGTTTCCTATACTTGTTTTCCGATTCAGATTTATTGATGTACATGTATTTACTTGATCTCGGATTTACTGTTATTTCCTTTATGTTACTTGTCATTGCCTGTACCTGTATGCCTGAGCCACCTCACTTGATCATGTACACGTATGACTGCTTGGGCACGCCAACTGGCTTTATTATATGTACTCGCTGGTTGCATCTGACAACCTTAGATTCTCATGTCCAGATCCTGGATCTGGACCGTGGCCTTGCTATTCCTGATCAGAGTGGCGCAGCTGAAGTGTGGATTAGCAGTTGCCTATCCGGATCCTCTTTCTTCCAGCCTCTTCTTGATCGGCTCGCGAGATTCTCATCTTGCTACTCGTGAATATTTTCTCGTATTTCATATTGTACATCTTGCTTTTGTACTTCTTAGTGATCATATATTCTTGAGATATTATATCATACCTTGTGATAACTGTGTACTTGTGCTATTATTGCTGGAATGTATATTACCACTGTGCTTTCGTACTCTGATTCTTACCGGTACTGATGCTTAGCGTATATACTTGCTCCACGTCCCCGCTTTCACAACTGTGAAGGATTTTCACTATAATGATCCGCAAGATCACTCGGTACCGCAACACCTATAACGAGCTCTATGAAGAACTCTTGGACTCACAAGTCCCTCACTTATTTCCGCAAGAACAACACACGCAAGCACACTAGCTTTCCGTATTCACACCTCTACAATGAGCTCCCTCAAGAACTCTACACAACACGAACCCACAAGTTCGTCGAGGCCGCAACCTCTACAACTCCCTCAAATACAAATTGGAACACGTGTGATCTCTTCTCTTGATCACCAAAAACAACTCTCACAAATAAGGATCCTAGAGGATAGATATAGCAATAGATGGCTCAAAGTTGTGTGAGAAAACAAGATAGATGTGGAGGTGAAATATCTCAAGAAAACACTTTTGAAAACATAAGAGATTCACTCTTGAAAACACTTTTTTTGATATGAAAGTTTAGTCCAAAAACTTATTGAAAAACTTCTGTTAAAGGTGGAAAAAACTAGCTCCAAAACACTTCTCAAAATCTTAAAAAAAAAATCGGCCCAAAAGTCCTTTTTATAGAGGCTGTAAAAAACTAGCCGTTCAGGGCCAGAATGACCTATCGGTTGGCCGGCCGGTCGACCGACCAATGGTCATATTTCAGACCATTGGGGTTGCCGGTTGACCGCCTGGTCGATCGTACCCAGGCCTATGCCCATCGGTCGACCGCTCAGTCGACCGTGGCCAGAACTAGAGAGCATGTCTCTCTGGTCGGTCGACCACTCGGTCGAACGTCCAGTCGACCAGCCCTTAAGCCAAAGTCTTATACACGTTCTGTGCACATTGGTCGACCGCTCGGTCGACCGCCAGAAGCCCAGAATATGGTTTTTATGGAATGGAAATCTAACTTTGAAAACCCATAAACTTTTATTTAAATCCCATAAAATCCACAAAAATAAGTTCATTGAAATACTTTGAAGTACAAATATGTGTGATCAAAAATCAACACATGTTACAAACATGTTGAACTATTTTTGAGGCAAAGAGTTTTAAGCTTAAACCAAAAACCGTATTTTTTAAAACACAACTTTCTACACGGAAATCGATTTCTCCAGAACTTGTTTAAATACAAAAAAAAGATATTAAAACTCATTTGAATCATAGTATGGATATGATCCAATACACATATAAGATGAAATATACTTGTTTTTGATAATAAGCTCTAAAATAAGTTTTGACTTTAACAAAACTTAAAATCATGGACTAAAAACATCAAATAAGTTTTTCTAAACAATATGAAGCATCAATGTGTATGGATGAAATCCAATACACATATAAACCATGTAAACTTATTTTGATGAAATCTATTTATGAAACATAAAGATGTAAACTTTAAAATCAACCGGTTAAACCGAAACCAAAATTTCTAAAACTATTCAACATGAAATGTTTTGTGTGTGTGTATAAGAGCTTGAACAATTCACAACTAATCTATCCTTTACATTTTATCTAAAAAAAAATCTTAGCAAACACTTGACTCAAGTCTTCTTGAAAATCTTCTTTTGAGAATCTTCTTCTCTATCTTGACTTGATCCAAAACTTGATCCATGAGCTAGACTCCTCTTGAGTACTTGATGCGATCTTGAAGCGCGGGCTCTTGAATCAACAAGTGATAGCTTCAAAACTTGACTTTGAATTTTTGTTGAAGCTAAACACCGACTAAGATCTTGATTGAATATCTGAAACTTAACACAAGATCATTAGTACTATAACTACATGAGTTAATCATCATCAAAACTAGAGTAATGGGCCTTTGGGCCAATTATGTCCTTCCTTCCCTCATCTCCCGCACACGACAGGGCGCATTGCAAATCAACTGTTGACACGTCTTGTCTTATTCCTCCAACTTCGCTTCTTCATTGTAGGAGTTCTTATCTGAAGAGTCCTATCTGTTACCTGTGTACAGAATATTAGTTAGGTCAATATAGTTAGGTAGACACAATCGGCATCCAGGTGGATAGAATACGATTAAAGTGGACAAACTGTGTGTAAAAGTGGACAAATGTTTATATAAGATGGATAAAATCTTACCTTTGGTTTATCATAATCAGGGATAGATACAAAGTTGGAGCGTAAGTTAGCTTGAATGCCTCCACTGTCATGTGATAATCTGCATAATTACCAATACTCTGCTGCATGAACCGAATAACGGCACAGGCGTGCTTGCATGGAATGCGTGTAACATTCCATTCTCGGTAGGTGCAGGACCAAAGTGAGGGACAAACCGCAACAGTACGCCAATCAAAAACTTCATAAATTTCTGCACCAGTCTGTTTAACCAAAAAAAAAGGAAGCTGACATGTTGTGGTCCAATAACTTTTGCGGTTCAGGGCAGAGGAGAGTGGTCTATTTTTCAGCCATCATCCTTCTACTGTTCATGCGTTCCATGATTTGAATACATATGTGGTCTATAATTTGCACCACTGGAAGCCACCTTGCCTCAAGAATTCAGCTATTATATGACTCTACACAATTAGAAGTAATATGTTCATATCTGACAGAACATTACAAAAGTGGAAGCAAACTCGGATATGGCAGACAAAATCGATTTTAGGTAGACAAAGTAGCAGAGAATGTGGATAAAATTATATAGAAGGTGGACAGTTTTATATAAGGTGGAAAGAAAATAATCGATAGTGGTCATAAAACAGTTACCTTATTTCAGAAAAGAATGTGTTTGCCCAATTTTTTGGTTTATATGCCAGAAGCAACTGGTTCATTCTGATTTTTTCCTTCAGTTTCTCTACTTCTTTATTGTAATCCTCAATGTTGTACTTGCAAGCTGCCCACTCTAAAATTTTAGCAAATGCTTGTGAATTTGACAAATTAAAATCAAGCTTTTACAAGCTTTCTTATAACTATCCATTAGATGGACATCGGAGTGCAACGCATCAGAAAAATGTCGGTCAACTGATTATAATATCCTTTTTTCTAAATAAGAGATGAACACAGGTTGTGGGTGGACAATAAAGCTCGGCTACATCTTCATACAACATTTGTCTCAAACTCCTAAGAAACCAATCCCAGTTTCCCTCGTCTTCGATGTCGAACACGCAAAAGGCAAGTGGTAATAGTCCATTGTTGCCATTCGTAAGCTGTAACTTCTAACAGTGTACCTTTGTAACAATCCTTCAGAAAGGTACAATTTAAAAATAATAGAAGTCTGCAGGCCGCCCAGAAACCTTCAACAGGAGCACCATAACAAACATAGAGCTTTTTGAACTGGTAATCTACAATATCAATAGAAATAAAACTACCAGGGTTCGTCTCCAATACCTTCTACTCGTACCTGCATGGAAAACATTAACTGCTAATGTGAAAAAGGGACAAAATAGATAAAATATGGTCATAATATATAAGATGTGGACAAAATAACGAGAAAGTAGACAGGATATAGAGACAATGGACTAAATTTACAAAAAGTAGATATAATATCTTAGGAAGTGGACATGATATATTAAAAGTAGACAAAAAATAGAAAAGATGGACAGACTGTTTAAAATGTGGACAGAATATAAAGAAGATGGACATAATTTATGAAAATAGATAGAATATTTATGAAGTGAAAAATAATCTCATCAAAGCAGGCTTGAAAGTACTCCTAGAGGGGGTGAATAGGTGTAGTGCTAATCTAAGACAAATAATGCGAAATTAAAAACTTAATTGCAAACACACAACATGTAATCAAGAGTGAGTCTGAATTCTCCGTGAAGGGCTCTGGAACTGCTCCTCACGATTCCTCTAAATTAAGAGTTGAGGTGCTTCAATAGCTCTCTTGATTAAACACAAGTGTGGGCACATAAACAATATCAAGTATATATATGAATATGAGCAAGTAATAACGATGCAAGATATAAAGAGAGAGAGAGAGAGAGAGAGAAAGATCCAAACGCGAATACAAGGATATGTTTCGAGGTTCGAGCCACTGCTCTACGTCCCCGCCTTCACACAGAAGAATTTTCGCTATGTCCACACAGGATCTTCCACAAAGAGACCTCTACCGAGAAATTACAAATGCAAACTGGGAGTACACAACTCCACTCTCTTAAACACAATCACCTCTACATAAGAGGGAAGACACAAACCAAACACAAAGCAAGAAAGATTACAACTTGGTGATCTCAAGTATCACAAACAATTCTTGGTGATTTAAAGAGATCACAAATAAATTTTCTCATAAAACAAGATCCTAAAGATAGATTTAGAATTGTTTGGCTTAAGTATGTGAAAATTAAAGTATTTGGAAAATAAACCACAAAGAAAACTCTTGGGAAAAATTTCTTGATAGATAAAGAAAATGAAGAACAAACTAGATTCAAAAAACTTGTTTTCTTTTGATTTTCCAAAACTTTGAAAACAAAACTAAAGATATAGATTTGAAGTTCAAAAAATTATTTTAAAACTCTTTAGAATATGGGCAAGAAGGCACTAGAAAATTGGTAAAATTTCCCTTGAAAACTCTTGTTGAAAACAGGCATCAAAGACCCATATTTATAGGGGTCTGAAAATATAGCCGTTGGGGTCCAGAATAGGTCAAAAATGACCTGTTGGTTGACCGCCCGATCGACCGGCCAACGGTCAGATTTCTGTCTGTTGGGACTGTCGGTCGATGGGTCGATCGATCGCCTAAGGCAAAAGCCTATCGGTCGACTGCCCGGTCGAACGGGCCCTACCCGAGAGTTGGGTAGTGCCAGTCTGTCGACCATGAGGTCGACCGGCCCATAAGCATGGGCTATGTGCACATCCTTGTGCACGTCAATTGACTGACTAGTCGACCGAGCCCTGGTCCGGTAGACCGGTCAGTCGACCGCCAGTAGCCTAAAATCTGGGATTGTAGGATAGAGAAATTAGACTTTTAAATACCTATAAATTCTCATAAAATCTCATAAATTTCACAAAATAAGTTCATGAAAATATTTGAAGTACAAATATGTGTAATAAAAAATCAACACATATTACAAACTATTTGAACTATTTTTTAGGCATGAAAATTAAATCTTAAACCAAAAACCGTATTTTTCAAAAATCAACTTTTAAATGGAAAACTGAGTTTTCTCTAAACTTGTATAAATACAAAAGTAAGATATTTAAACACATTTGAAGTATAGTGTGTATGATTAGAATCCAATATACATATAAATGATATATCTATATTTTTAACATTAAATCCAAAATAAGTTTTGATAAAATTAAAACTTAAATACATGAACTAGAAACATCAAAATAGGTTTTTCTAAACATATGAAGCATAGATGTATTTGGATGAAATCTAATATACATTAAACCATGTAAACTTCTTTTGATTCTATCTATTTTGAAAATGATATATGTATATTCTTGAAAATCCAAAACAGTTAAACCAAACCAAAACTTTTGAACTTGTGTGTGTCTTCTTGAATATATTAAAACTAAACTATCCTTACACAAGATCTAAATAAAAACTAAACAAACCTAAACCGAAGTCTTTTCGTCAATCTTCATCTTCAATATGACTCAATCTAAACACGATCCAAATGATCTTGGCTCCTCTCGAGTACTTGCTGCAATCTTGACGCGCGAGCTCTTGAATCAACACGTGTTAGCTCCAAAACTTGACTTTGAATTCTTTGTTGAAGCTAAATACATACTAAGATCTTGATCAATAACTGAAACTATATAAACACAAGATCATTAGTAACTTAACTTCATAAGTTAGTCATCAAAACTAAGGTGAAGAGCCTTTGGGCAAACAAGCTCCCCCTTTTTGATGATGACAAAACTTATGAGGTTATATATGCATGGATTAAAGATAAACTTCATAGAAACTCCCCTTAACTCATGCATAGCAAATAAAACATATAGATATGCAATGCAGCTCAAATACCAATAAACAATGATAAAAAAAATATGCAATAAGAATCATCAAACACATGTATATATGCAAAAACAATTAATAAAACATGTATATATAAACCCAAATCTTTCTCCCCTTTTTGTCATTCATCAACAAAGGGTGAAGAAAAACAAACAATATCAATAAAAACATATTTTAAATATCAATTGAAAGAAAAACAATCATTTTACCAATTGAAAATGAAACAATTTTTTTACCAATTGATACCAATAGAAAGAAATGATACCAATTGAAAGTAAATTTTAAACCAAAATTTTTAGATAAACACTAAAATTATTTTGCAATACACATACCAATTTGAGAATAATATCAATTGAAGAATATTGATACCAATATTGAAAATGTTAGCATTTTTCAAAACAAAATATTTTTCTTTATAAAGAGTGGGAGTAAGATATCAATTAAAAATAAATACAATTGAAAGATAAATTAAGAATTTTTTCTCCTCCTTATGAAATACCAATAAACTAATGTATAAGCTTGCAAAGATGCTAATTATTTAAAACTTGAAATAAGTTTAGCATGAAATCAATTTGTGCTTTTTAAAAAATATGCATGGTCATATATTCTTTATAGCACAAGAAAACATCTATATGTATGTATGATCAGAGCGATATAATATAAATTGCAATATGATGTATACATTTATAGAAAACAAGTATGAGTATACAAAAATCAATTTTCATTTAAATCATGTATATCTTATAACATCCACCCTTTCATGCACAAGTTTAAAATATATTCAATAAGGATATATAAGGCATGGTCGCCCAACCAACCGCCCTTGTAGGGTAGAAGTTTTAAAAATAATATTTTAAAAATAATTTTAGCATAGGTTGAAAACTCTACCAATTGAAGAATATGAAACTAGTTTTAAGATAATTTTAAAAACTAGTACGAAATCCTTCAAGTAAGGAATAAAACAAATATATATTTCATGATATATGAAAATTACACGAGAATCGATATTAAAAAATCTATAAAGCACATGTAGGCTCATGGATCAAAATCATGAGTAAACAAAAGATATATTGAGTGTACATGAGTCATTTAAGAAACATATATATGGAAATACATCAATGAAGTTCACATGAAATTCCTTTTTCATAAATAAAAATCATAAAAAAAAAATCAATTTTCATCAAAGCTAAACAATCTTCAAGATATATGTATGTTTTGTCAAAATAAAAGTATACATACATATCCAAACATGAATTGAGTCCACAAACGAGTATATGACATATAAAGCAAGTGACTCAAGAATAGAACATGTATATCATATAGTTTTAAAGTAAAATTTACATATACATGAAGCTAAACACATTCTTATGAAAAACATATACAAAATGGAGAATACAAGTGTAAATGTAAGAATCATCAAAACTAGGTTATACAAATACATGTAATGAGCACACAAGATCAATGAAGCACTCAAACATAATAATCAAGTGTAGCTCACTACTTGTACAAGTATAAACACAAGTTTTAATAGAAGTTACATTTAAACATGTAATCAAACATGATTGAAAAACAAATATGATCATTAGTACAAATATAAATATTATTACACTAGGATATACACAATAGCTAAACAATAATTGAGAACACAAACAAATATGAATCCATATAAATATGGGTGTATCTCAAATACTATATATGTATATCTCAAGTCTAATAAATATTACATTTAACATAATGAGCATTAAAATCATGACATGCTAAAAATAATCATTAATAAAATATGTAAATAAAAACAAGGAGTTAGAGATAGTTACCAAATTATATGAACTATTCTCTATATCTTCAAACCATGGTGGTCCTTCCACCAACCTCTCTTGAAAGTGATGCAACCACAATTATGACCATTTAGCTCGGAACGCGTCCACCATCAAGGCACCAATACTCTCACGTTAAGTGAGAGCCCATAACTACATCAAATAAAATAGGGATGAATTTTGGTACTCACACTTTCTTGGGTACACAGGGATTAGCATCTTTCCTAATCCAAACATATTTACTTGCAAAATTAGAATCATTTAATCTATCATAACAAAATTTTGCAAGGTGGCCCGTGCGACCACAATGTGTACAAGTATACCATTAGCATACGTGGTGTCATGTGTGTGAACATGATGAGCATGTGTATGATGTGATGGGTGTGTATACATATGTGGAGCATGTTTTTGCGAAACATGAATTTCAACCGTGTATGATTCATGGTACATTGGCTCAAAGTGGAGTTCAAACAATCTACACTCTTCTTCAAATCACAAATATCATTATCAATTGAAAAAATATGGAGCAAACACTATTTTTATCATGAGAAGATGAATCAATAGGAGCATGACGAGAATGAGAAGCAAAATCATTCTTCAAAGAAATATTTTCTAAAGAAATGCATTCCAATTTTTTAGAAATCAAAACAATTTTATTTTTCAAAGAATCATTCTCTTTTAAAACAAAATCAAGTTTTGAAGACAAAACATCATTTTTTTTTTCAAAACAACATCAAACTCATTTTTATTTTTCAAAAGTTTATTTTCTTTCAAAACAAGATCAAGTTAGGTTTTCAATGAGTCTCTTTCATTAGAAAGCTCAACCTTCTCTTGTATAACTAAATCAAGTTTTGAAAATAACATTTTATTATCTTCTTTTAAATTAAAACTCTTGCTTTTCAAAAGTTTATAGTTTGAAAGCAACTTTTCACCAAACACAGAAAGCTCTTCATTTAAAGCATGTGCATCCATATTATCATGATGATCATTGAAAGAGCTAGAACAATCATCTAGATGAGTGTTCGATTTTACCTCTAGGGAATCAATCCCTTGGACCATGAAGCACGCTTGGTCGGACTAATCTCCACTAGATTCCTTCTCCAAACATATGTCATTTGTTCCTTGGGAGAGATCAATGTGTTCCACACTGTAAAAGCGAAATCACAATAAGAAATTAAAGAAAAATAATCTTTGCTAAGTGTGTGCTTAAGAGCCTCTATGGCTTGTGCATTGGCCTCTAGGTACTTGTCATTATCAATATAAGATTTCTTGGTAGTGGCAAGATAAACATGAAATCTTAGGGCTTTAAGGTATGCACTCATCTTAAACTTTCACATATCAATGTTAGAAACATCATATATGGGTGGTGCAAGATAATCCATAAGTGTATACAAAATGTGTGCAAAGCAATAGACTAGATTAGCAATTCAAGGATCATACTCCTAGGTGGTTAAACCGAATATCAGGAGCGCTACCTCTGATACCAATTGAAAGTACACCTAGAGGGGTGAATAGGTGTAGTGCTAATCTAAGTCAATTAATGCAGAATCAAAAGCTTAATTGCAAACACACATGTAAAGAGTGAGTCCAAAATTCCCGTGAAGGGCTCTGAAACTGCTCCTTACGATTCCTCTAAATTAAGAGTTGAGGTGCTTCAATAGCTCTCTTGATTAAACACAAGTGTGGGCATACAAACAATATCAAGCATGTATATAAATATGAGCAAGTTATAACGATGCAAGATATAAAGAGAGAGAGAGAGAAAAATCCACATGCAAACACAAGGATATGTTTCGAGGTTTGAGCCACTGCTTTACGTCCCTGCCTTCACACAGAAGGATTTTCACTATGTCCACACAAGACCCCCTACAAAGGGACCTCCACTGAGGAATTACAAATACAAACTGGGAGTACACAACTCCACTCTCTTAAACACAATCACCTCTACATAATAGGGAAGGTACAAATCCAAACACAAAGCAAAGAAAGATTACAACTAGGTGATCTCAAGGAACACAAATAACTCTTGGTGACCTAAAGAGAGCACAAACAAATTTTCTCACACAATAAGATCCTAAAAATAGATTTAGAATTAATTGGCTCAAGTATGTGGGAAATCAAAGTGTTTGAAAAATAAACCACAAAGAAAACTCTTGAGAAAAACTTCTTGATAGATAAAGAAAATGAAGAACAAACTAGATTCCCAAAAACTTGTTTTCTTTTAATTTGTCAAAACTTTGAAAACAAAAGTAAAGATATAGATTTGAAGCTCAAAACTTATTTTAAAACTCTTTAGAATATGGGGAAGAAGGTACTAGAAAACTGGTAAAATTTCTCTTGAAAATCTTATTAAAAACGGGCCTCAAAGACCCATATTTATAGGGGTCTGAAAATATAGTCGTTGGGGTTCAGAATAGGTCAAAAATGATCTGTCGGTCGACTGGCCAACGGTCAGATTTCTGACCCCTAGGTCAGTCGACCGGTCGGTCGACTGCCAGTAGCCCAAAATCTGGGATTATAGGATAGAGAAACTAGACTTTTAAATACCTATAAATTCCCATAAAATCTCATAAATTTCATAAAAATAAGTTCATGTAAATATTTGAAGTACAAATATGTGATCAGAAACCAACACATATTGTAAACTATTTGAACTATTTTTTAGGCATGAAAATTAAGTCTTAAACCAAAAACCGTATTTTCCATAAATCAACTTTTAAATGGAAAATTGATTTTTCTCTAAACTTGTATAAATACAAAAATAAGATATTTAAACACATTTGAAGCATGATAGAATCCAATACACATATAAATGATATATCTATGTTTTTGACATTAAATCCAAAATAAGTTTTGATAAAAACAAAACTTAAACACATGAACTAGAATCATCAAAATTGGTTTTTCTAAACATAAGAAGCATAGATGTATATGAATGAAATTCAATATACATTAAACCATGTAAACTTCTTTTAATTCTATCTATTCTGAAAATGATATATGTATATTCTTGAAAATCAAAAACGATTAAACCGAAACCAAAACTTTTGAACTTGTGTGTGTATACTTAAGCATATCAAAACTTAACTATCCTTCTATAAGATCTAAACAAAAATTAAACAAAGCTAAACCAAAGTCTTCTCGTCGATATTCATCTTCAAGATGACTCGATCTAAACACGATCCAAATGATCTTGATTCCTCTCGAGTACTTGATGCGATCTTGACGCGCGAGCTCTTGAATCAAACGTGTTAGCTCTAAACTTGACTTTGAAGCTTTTCTTGAAGCTAAACACATACTAAGATCTTGATCAATAACTGAAACTATATAAAAACAAGATCATTAGTAATTTAACTTCATAAGTTAGTCATCATCAAAACTAAGGTGAAGAGCCTTTGGGCCAACAAGGCTGTCTAAGTGTGTCATGCCAATCCATACAAATCATTCTGCGCTAACTCCTTTCTCCGCCAAACCTTATCGTACATGAGTGTCACTCCAAATTGGGATTTGAAATCTCTTTTAGCATCACAGGGTCTGTATGTGGGCCGGGTTTCAGTATTGATTGAAAAATAGCTGATACACATTTCCTGGATGCTCTCTTATGCCCATCAGTACCCATATCTCCATACATGTGGGGATATGATTAAATTTTTTAACGGTAATTCTATTGATGTGTACAATTCGAGATGCATGGAGCCTCCAAGAGCAGCTGATCGTCTCCTTATTCGAGTATTTAACTGTGTCCTTCTTGTATCGTTCTTCCCAAAATCAAAAACATATTTCTTCGCAATCGAGTAGTAGACAGTGCTAACCTCACTTCTTTCATACTATCAAATTGTTGGCCAACACCAATAATACAATTATGCCACCAAGCTGGGATACGTATGGTATCATTCATCATGTCTCCTATTAATGACCGTCATTGGGACCAATAACAAAGGCACTGGTGGCCAAAACATTCTCTGATTCTTGTTTACACAGTAACAGTCGGCTGCATGGAAGAAAATTAAAGTTTAAAATGAAATAAAAATAAATAAAATTTTGCGGAAAAAATAATGAACGGTGGACAAAGGAGATGTACGGTGGACAAAAATACATGGACGGTGGACAAACTCGGTAAAAGGTGGACAAATAAATATATTTGTGGACAAACTATGTAGAAGTTAGACAAAATAAGATACTAGTGGACAAACTATATAGAAGTTGGACAAAATAAGATTCTTGCGGACAAAAGCATTCCACGGTGGAAAAATAATAATATTGTGAACGAGATGAATAAACAAAAACTCTTACTTCTGGCTTGCTTGGAAAAGATCCCAGACATCAAAGCGCCATCATCAGAAAGCCTTGCATGTACATTCACAAGTGTGCAGTTATACGTATGGCAACCCTCAAGCAAATATTCGACATCCTAACCGGTGTTGAGCCCAAAAATAACATTAGATTGTTGTTCAAGTTTGTAAAAAAGAATTAACTGGCACACTGAAAGATTTAGCGTGTTGGATACTTTCATCTTCACGGTAGAAATATCAATCTCATCTTGCAACTTAAAAAAGTTCCTTCACCATTAGGAGGGCTAACAACACACATCAAAATAAATTTATTTTCATTCAGAAAAGATGAATGAGATTCATTTTCTGATGAGGACACCATTGAATAAAAAACATTATGAGAATATAGGAAGAAGAGAACAAGGAGATAGAAATGAGAATAAGAAAGATGGTAAGAATCTGTAGTCATTCATCAGATTATATATGCTAGGATCTATATTCCCGCCAAGTTCCATATCACATCACTATATTTCCCTCCAGTTACACAATACTTCACATCAAAAAATCTCGTAAAATATGGATAATCCTGATATGTTTCAGGTGGACAAAAAATATAGAACAGTGGATAAAATATAAGCTCAACTGAGAAGAACACTTGAGCCGAATGACGCGCACGTGAAGAGCATTAAATGCGCGTCATGCGCGCAGACCTCTGGGCTTATCAATTCAGAAGTTCTATCAAGGACAATGCGAGAATTTAAAATACACTTGCATACGTATTGTTGTTGGGTGGGGACAGGGACCCGGAGTAGTTGGAAACTAGGTCGAGAGGCTTTTCCACTTTGTTGCAAACTATGGGGACTTTTTCACATGAAAGTTTCACACCATGAGTCTAAAGACAATTTTCCCAAAAAACGATGAAGTACTAAGTATTTCTACACATAACATAATATAAGACATAAATATGATGGAACAACCATTATAAAAGAAGACTTAATTGCAGTTAACCCCTGATACTATCAGCAATTGGTAGTTAACCCCCGATAATATCTCTTTACTTTACCTCTATCTAATTTTCAATGTAAGGAGTTTCACGTGACCATCACGTAAACCCTTTAAAATGCCACCAGCCATGTTAAAGTTTTTTAAACATTAGGTCCTAGTCAAACTTGAATCCGAGACTTCTCACAACTTGGTTTCACTCTTTTACCAATGAGCCAGGTCTTAGTGGCAAGTTAGAGTTAGTTAATCTAAATTTTCACTGCAAAAAGTGGGCCCCACTTAGGATTAGGGTTGCCTACTTCTTAAAAGGGAGGTAAGATAACAATCTTAGGTGGCCTCCACTAAAGATCTGACCCTGATAGTATCAACAATCCCTCTGATCTACCTTGAGATCCCAAACTACAATGTTCTCTCATCACTAATGGCATGTCTGTCGAATTGCGCCAAAAATTTGTGTCGAATATGTGAAAATTGTGTTGAAAATTGTGAAGTTGCGTCGAATTTTTGTGTTGAAAACTGTCGACGCAAAAACCTCGATGCAAAATTTGCGTTTTGACACCAATGTTGAATATTGCATCGAATTTTGATGCAACATTTATTTTCCCGAGTTCTTTGATTTCTGTAAAATTTATATGTTGCATCAAAATTTTGAAGCAATAATTTAATTTGCATCGAATATTGGATGCAAAATTTTAAATATAAATAAATTTTAAAATTAAATTTTGTGTCAAAATCAGAAATTCGATGCAATAAGTTAATTCCTAAACTGTACAAATTTTGAAATTTTTTGGTTTAAAAATATACTGATTTCCTGTAATTGCGTCATTTTTTGTCTGATTCTGGAGTTATGGAGAATTTGAAAATTTTTGTTGTAAAAATACAATATGTGGCTTTAAATTGTGTCAAAATTTAAATTTGATGCAATTATAGGTAACTTTTGCGTCGAATTTATTAATTTCGACGGATTATAGGACATATTTGCATCGAAAATATTTTTGACGCAATATGTAGACATATTTTTATTAAAAAACTGCAGCACATTGACAGCAAACATACATTCATACATACATCTCTATCCTAAATTTATACATTAATTATAAACTTATACATCAATAACCATACATCAATTTCACCCAAGCACCAATCTCAACCAAACACCAATCCTCACCATATAGAAATCTAAATCCAAGTAATCTTAACCACACAATCTCACACATGAATTTATACATCTCAACCAACACCAATATCACCAAATAGGAATCAAAATCCAAGTATAATGTCAACATATATAATAATAACAAACAGAAGTCAAAATACAATTAATCGCAACTACAACCATATATAACAATCTCACCTAAGCCTCGTCGTCGTCCCCGCCAGCACAATCGACACCCCTACTGTTAGGTTGCCTGACGCATTACTGACTCGTCCTAAACTGGGTCATGAACTCCCGCATCTCTACCTGAGCAGCCTCCAAACTGGCGATCCTCTATTGGTCGGCCTCCAACTGCTACCTCATGGCCTCAACCTACTGCTCAAGCTGGGCAGTGTAAGCGTCCCTCCTAGCGGGCCTGGTGCCTCTGGGCACACCCACGTGCAGCCCGAGCCTTTTTGCATATCCAAATGTCTCAAGGGTCGCTCATGTGCTGGCGGTGCTTCTTCGCTGCCAGCTGCTATCGTCGCATCATAATTCTTCTCGAGCTGAAGCTGAAATTTAACAAAGGCATTAAAAATATATAATTAGATTTCTATTATTTTCATAAAATGTAAGGATATATAAATAAACTTTTAATACTTACACTAATAAACATGGCGCCGTCGGTGACTGACTTGCCCTCGGTGTGAGGTATGAGAAGCTCTCCCTCAAGAGCATCAAGCACATCCATTTTCAGGAATTCCTTATTATAGATCTCCTTTACATTCGGCTCCCTCCCGCGTGCCTCTTTCTATTAGAAATGCAAGATATTTAAAAAAATAAAATTAACTTAAAAAATAAATATGCTATCAAACTAAATGAATATAAATTTATACTTAAAAATTTGCTCTTCCACACAGAAAGAGCTTCTCTACCCATCATATGATGCAAGTCATTTGCAGCGCGCGAGAGGCTTTACATTTTTCCTCTTCGACTACAAATTTAAAAATAAACAAATTAGTATTTTTTAGGTATAATAATATATAAATAATTCATAACTTTTTTATTTACCAAGTCACTCCCGTCGTCCTGGTTATTCTTTTCATATGTCGACAAGAGGTTCATCCAAGTCTCACTGTCAACTTTGTCCGGCTGTAATGCAGTAGCATCATCTATGGACCCCTGGCAGCGATCAAAAGTATGATACAGGGAACAATTTTTGTTGTCGTTCCACTTCTTCCGGGCATACTCGTTGAACCACTTGCGGAACTTCTTTGGAATATCCCCCGTGTCATTCAAGCCGGCAGTGAAAAATCACCCAACATATAACACAATGTTAGTTGGATTAAAATCTCAGTAAAGCATAAACATAAACATAAAATCTCAATAAAAGAGAATACAACTTATAACCAGTTCATGATATAATGCTTCAACTCTTCCTGAATTCTTGTGGTCAGGCCAAGTCAGGGCCGAAGAGAACTTGTCGCAATGACAAACATGATGAATAATGCGATTGGAAAGTGCGTCGTAGTGAGGGCCAAACGGGCAACTATCTCTATCAATATGGATCAGGCCAACCGGCTTGTTCTTTCTCCTAGACTGGCTGGAGAATGATGCTGCCATTTTGGAATACCTGTGTTTCACAATTATAAATTTCAGATATAAAATTAGGCAGTCATAAAATAAATATACGTAAGTCAACACAGAAAATATAGTACAGAATACATAAAGTTAAGCAGTCATACAATACATGCAACTAGAACATCACCAGAAACAAAGTATATATATGCAACAAGATCATCTCCATACATAAAGCAGTCGTACATTAATACAGTTTTGCTTTGAAAAATCCAGTATATAATTAAAGTGAAAGAAATCAGATATGCAGGTTGTAAACCAATAAAATGACGGGTCATGTACTATAATTGATATTCATATTTCCAAATAGATTGAACCCGTCAGTAGCCAACCCTAGCATGACATTACGCGGCTCCAACGAGTACTCTACATACTTCTTGTTGAAATCTTTTCATGGATCTAAATTGGCAGGATGCCTTAGGATCCCATCGTCACAACGCTCCTCTGAATGCCACCACATGTCTTTTGCAGTGATCTCCACCGCATAGAGCTTTTGAAGCCTTGAAATCAATAGGAAATGCCTTAGAACTTTTTTAGATACTTTTTTCTTCATTTTTCTAATGAAGAATCCTTACTAGGTTTCCATCTAAGCTCATTGCATACCTTGCAAGCATCCAAGTTTTTGTCTGCTTCTAGGAAAACATCCAATCATATTGGCACGCATTAATCTTATTGTATTCACACCTTAAATCTCTAACAAGTTTCTTAGTCTCATAGAACGAGTCTGGTATGTTTGTGTCAGGGGATGCATTCTTCAGTAAATGTACCGTCTCTCCAAATGTGACGCCACTCATCTTACCCCTTGATTTGATGAGGTACAACTCTATTATGAACAACAGTCTGAAATATTTCTTACAGCCTGGGTATAGTGGAGTGTGCAATTTTTTAACCTTCTCAGGAAAATCATCAGTCTCCAAGGGAGGAGCATTAGTTGGGTCATCGCCAGTCAGATCACTAGAGCCTTCATTGACCGGATTATGAAAAAGTGAACTTACAAGATCATGATAATCGACACCACTATAATAGATACCATCACCGGGGCCCTAGTCATCACTATCATTTCTATTTGTTGGGGGATGTTGTCTTGGTTTGTTATGCAAATGCCACCGCTAAAGACGAGCGTAATCTTGATACCATCTCTTAGTTAGTAAATGGAACATCACATTGTCCTTGTCAAGCATATTTTGTTCTTAGAATCCCTACATGGACAACTTATTTTATTATTAATGACGGAATGACCAAAAGCTAATTCTACTAACTCTTCATGTCTGTCTCTGTATTTCACATTTATTTCTCGTACCCAACTCCTGTCTCACTTTATTGTTTATTATAGGATAGGCATTGTTGCACAACAAGTAGTAAATATGTTAATTAGTTGTATATTATGATTAGGGTTAGATTTAAGTTAGGATTATTGTTTAGGGTTTCGGTTAGACAGGTAATGTAAGTTGTTGGTTGAATGAGAATCTAGGGTTTATTGGGTCGTGTCTGTGTCCCGTGTCAGTGTTCGTGTCCGTGTCAGTATCAGTGTCTGTGACAGTGTCTGTGTCCGTGTTTAGGATTATGGAATGTCATAGTAAGGGTTCAATTAATAAGGGTGATGGGTCCTATCCCGTTCAAAATTACATTATATAGTGGAGATATACACGTGTTTTGTGTGTTTTGACTAAATTTTGATAGCACCTCCCCCGTGTTCTCCAGGTCCACGTAGGGTAGTTGTGGCCCAAAGAATATAAGAAGGTACTATCAAAATATTAGTCAAAATACACACAACACGTATACAATGTCCAACATTATAATGTAATCCCAAACTTGTCCAAATAGACAATCCAACCACCGTAAATTACTTGTAATAACCACTAACAATATAAATTAATTGTTGATATGAACAAAATTTTATAAAGACAACATATTTAAGATTCATAAGTTGTTTGTATCAGAGAGTAGTTAAAAGATAGGTAATGTATGTTGTTTGTTAAACGGGATGTGTTCGTGTCTGTGATCCGTGTTCATGTTGTGTCTGTGTCCCGTGTATTTGTCCGTGCTTCATATACATGTCAGTGTCCGTGTCCGTGTCGTGTCAATGTTCGTGTCGTGTCCGTGTCCCATGTTTTTGTTCGTGCTTCATATACATGTCTATGACTGTATCTGTGTTCGTATCATGTCCATGTCCTATGTCTGTGTCCGTGTCGTGTCTGTGTCCGTGTCCCGTGTCTGTGGTCGTGCTCCAGAGACATGTCTGTGTCTCTGTCCCGTGCACGTGTCCGTATCCATTTCTGTGTCTATATCCCAAGTGCAGTGCAAGTGCAAAATAACATATACTTGTGACAATCCAAATAAATTGTAAGAACAAAATAGAATTATTTGATAAAAATATTACCTGCAAGGGAGGAAGGTGGTGGCTGGTCGGGGAGAGCTGGGGGAGGTAGGAGGAAAGAGGCGCAAGGGAAGGTCAGGCCGAGGAAGAAGAAGGCGCAGAGGGGACGACCAGGGGACGACCGAGGGAGGGAAGACGCGGGGAGGTGGCTGGAGTCCAAGGGAGGTGGCCGGGGGAGGTGGAGGGGGCCAGAGGAAGGAGGGGCACAGGGGAGGGAGCGGGGAAGGAGATGCGGAGGAGGGAGGGGGAGGTGGCAAGGGGGAGGGGAAGGTGGCCGAAGGAGGAGGGGGAGGTGGCCTGGGGCCCTGAGGAGGCACGGAGGAAGGAGGGGGAGGTGGCCGGGGGAGGGGGAGGGAGGGCTGGAGGAAGGTCGAGGGATGTGGCCGAGGGCCGGGGAGGAGGGGCGGGTGACGGGGAAGGACCGGAGGAGGGGAGGGCCAGAAGAGGGGGGTTATCGGCGGTACATCAAGAGAGGAGAGAAAGAAAAGGGAAGAGATTGTAGATTTTGGCCCTAAAAATAAATACATATTGCGTCGAATTTTCGACGCAATATGAAATTTGCGTTCGATGCAATCTTCCCACCATTTTCGTGACCAATTTTTTGTTGCGGAAAAGGATATTGGCATCAAATTTTCAATGCAAATTTTCAAAGTTTGCGTCGAAAATTTGATGCAAAAGTTTTTTTTGAATAATTGACAAATCGCGTCTATATTGCGTCGAAAATAGACGCGATTTGTCATTAATTTTACCTTCAGAGAAAACTGCATAATTTACAAATTGCGTCGAATTCGCGATTTTTCAACACAAAATTTGCGTCAAATATTAAATCGACACAATTTTTCCGCCACAATTCAGCTATTTTCTAGTAGTGCATTCTCCTTTAGGGCCTTCCACTTTTGATCCTCTATCAACCTACTTTTATTAACTAATCATTAGAATCAACATATCCTCTATAGAGATTCTCACATAAAACCTGAGATCCTCTTGTGGGATCATGAAAAATACAGTAGAGATGGTACAAAATCTGATGTGTAATCGAATTCAGAATTCGTAAGATGATCTCTTTTCTTCTCTCTCTGTGTGTGTGTATTATGGTTAGATGCCTACGTATTGTGTGCTCTGACTTCCACCTAGTGGAATGACATCTAAGTCGCGTGGGATCTGTTACCGCTGGGATGGCGTTTAGTTTCCGTAAATCGTTGACAGTCGTGCTACGTTTTACAGACTAAAAGATACATTAGGTAATCTAAACTTAGTCTAAAATAAAGACAAGTTATCTTAGCAACTAGTTACAGAGAAAAGAGTACATGATAGTTTTACTTGAAGTCTTCCAATGGACCTAATATGTTCTAGTTCTAGAAACCTAACTAAAGGTAAATCTGTTAAGAATTCTTATCTAATAGAATATCCTACAAAAATAGAAGGCCTTAATAAATGCTCTATCCCTAAAGTACCAGCAAAAGGAATTTATAATATAAGAATGTTTGATTTTAAATCTTCCATAGCAATTAAAACTATAGAAAAAACAATTCAAGTAGATAATAATGAACAATCAATAAAATTATTAAATGAAGAAGACTTATCATCCTTCATCAATAAATATATTTTTGTTCATATTGGGCTGATTCAAATATATATATATATATATATATATATATATATATATTATATATATATATATATTAGCAATAATGTTATGGTCAACAGCAATTTTTAAGTCCAATATTCTTAATATGTGATTTTCGAGTTCAGTATTCTTAATTTACTCCACAAATTAAGTCTCTCGAAGAAACAAAGGAGGAAAACTTAAGTAATCAACATTATTAAAAATAAATAAATAAAAGAGCCTTAATTTATGGAGGGGATACATAATTGGCTTATGAGATGATATATTTAGAAAATGAGAATTAGAAGGCAAAAATGAAAGCAGTCATAACTATATTAGATAATTATATGAAATGATATTCTCGGAACATCACTTTCTAAATTCTTAAATTCTTGGTAAACAATTTTTAATTCTTACTTGACACTAATATAAAGTGATATTCTTAAAAGAAACACAACTTTTCAAACAGTAAATAACCAATAGTTCTTTGCATGACATGAATAACTCAAAAAAACAAAAATAGAAGATTAGCTTAAAACTGGATAAGGTGGAAAATTGAGGTTGAAGGAACAAGTTAGATCGTGAAAGACAATTTGGATTACTATATATCTCTATAAAATCTCGTTTGGAGAAGAAATATATTACTATGAAATAAGAATCATAAAGCTTATATAATTTGAGGCATAGCTCAATGGTTAAGGAGTGTGAGGTTAAGTTATTAAAGGTGCTAGGTTCAAAATCCGACTCGATTTTTGCTGTGTGTGTGTGTGACAGAGAGAGAGAGAGAGAGAGAGAGAGAGAGAGAGAGAGGCTTGTGCAGTTGAGACTTGTTTGGCTTCTAATAGTTACAATGAGAGTAAAATAAGTAGACCATGTCTAGACATTTAATTGAACTGCATTAGAATGCAATAGATGATGCAAATATAATTTGAAAATTTTAATGACATGCAACTATTATAAATCATCAATTGACTTGATCACGTGTAGGTTTCGTATCAAATATCTATTGTATTCACATGCAAAATCTGATTAGCTTCAAGCATATTCACATTTGATCCAAATCCAATAAGCAGCGAATGTATCCAAACATTTGAAATCACCTAAAGGAGGGTGAATATGCGATATGCTAATCTGATATGGAATTAAAAACAATTATAAACAATTATAAATTAAATTAACACATAAAAACAACAAATTAATAATCAAGAAATGAAGTCGTATATCTCGTGAAGCGTTCTAGACTTCTTCTCTGGATTTCTCTTAGATAAGAGTTGAGGTGCTCAATTGTTTTCTTTATTATAGATGAGTACAAACATGTAAAACAATATCAAGCATATAAAGATTACGAGTATAAGCATGCAAGATATAAACAAGAGTGAGTAGAATTGAGCTGAGAGAGAAAATCAATCGCAAACAACGGAGATTTATTTCAAGATTCGAGCAACTTGCACTACATCCCCGCCTTTCCCGCAATGAAAGATCTCCACTATACTCCGATCCCGCAAGATCACTTGGCGCCGCAACACTTACAAGTTCCCTCAAGAACTCTCGGACCTGCAAATCTCTCATTCGTTCCCACAAGAACACATTATTACGAACCCGCAGGCTCATTGAAGGCCCCAACCTCTAAAATACTCAATATAAAGAAATGAACTTGTAATCAATACTCTTGACCACAAAAAAAAAAAACTCGCTTACAAATCCCAACTTATACAATAGATAAGAACTGAAAGCTCAAGTATGGGCGAGAGAAAACTAGAAATTAGGTATTGAAAAACTCAAGAAAACTTTTTCATAAAAAATTTAGAATGGGATGCTTGAAAACTTTTGCAAAACTTGATTTATGAAACATTCTTTAATCAATTCTTTTTATAGGAGAAGATTAGAAACTATTGCTCAGTATATCCTAATAATTAAAATATGTTAAATCATGAAATAATCGTTAGAAACAAATTTGGAATGATTTAGATGAGAAATAGCTATTGGTAGGAAAATAGGCAAGTTGACTACCTGGCTATCGACAGCTACCACATGCCTATCGACATGCATGGCTCTAATTGTCGGATTATTCAAAAACTACACAAGAGCGATCGACAGCTATAATTGGCTGCTAACAGGCCGAGTGGCTCTGCACATAGGCAAACATAGAACTCATTTTTGGAGGTCAATGCGTTGGAATTTAAAAATTACTATGTATGATTAATTTGTTGATTTTTAAGTTATCTTTCTAATGAAATAAGAATCAATGAATCAGAGATAGGATTAAGACGATATGATCAAAATACTGAAAGGGTGTCAAACTAAAACTGTAAAAATTGTTTCCATCACATATGCTGATTTAAAATCAATATTTGACACCATAAATATTAGAATTTAGAAATGACTATATAAAAAGGTATTGTATCTGGTCAGAGAAGAAAGTTATGGCCAAAATACTGAAGTGATATCAGTGCATACTGTTGCAGGCAGCTAGTTATCGACAACAATAACATAGATGTCGATAGTCTGAGCTCACTGAGCTCTCTGTACAGATTCCTGTCGACAGCTATACTCTAGCTGTTAAAAGATAGATCCATGTATGGGCTCTGTTTTGAAACAAGAATCAAACACATCAAGATAAGTCATGTTAATATACTCATAAGAAGACAAGCTAAATGCAAGAATCGTCAAAACTAGGATATACAAAAACAAAGAAAAAGAGTTGAGTACACAAAGGAAATAAATCAAATTCGGCACATATCAAGAGTGTATCTCAAAATCTATGTAAGTTTATCTCATAGTTCACACAAAATTTACATTTAGACATCTAATGAAAACATATATTTCTTATAGAAACATGATATGCTTATAATCAATCACATAAATCAGTTTAAAATAAAAATAGAGGATAAAGATAATCATTGATACTGATAAGACTAATTTCATTTTCCCAAATAAAAGGTGGTTTTCCCACCATAACTCCTTGACAGTGATGAGTCATCAATTACTCCATCAAGCTCCGATTGTATCCACTATCAAGGCACCAAACTCTTTCATGTTTTAAGAGAGCCCACACCCACATCAAATACAATTGGTGTAGATTTTGGTACCCAAATCTTTTTGAATTCTTGGGGCTAATATTACTATGAATCCAAACATTGGTATTCAAAATATTTAATTTATCAAAGCAAAACTTAACCAAATGGCCTTTGGGGTCACAATGTGTCCAAATGTACACTCTAGCATATATGTTGGCATGGTGTGTAGGATGTAAATATGTATGCCATGAGGTATGTGCATGATGGCGTGAAACTTATTTCTTGTGAAACATAAATTCCAATCATCATAGTCAAAAACATATTGGCTCAAGGTTAAGCCCAATGAATCCATTCTCTTTTTCATTGCACAAATCTCATTTTTGTCAAAAGAGAAAAAAGTAATTTTAGCATTAGAAGTGCAGATGCGAGAATCAAAATCATTTTTCACTTTGTCAAAAGAAATAGACAAATCTTTCTTTTAGAACAAATCCAATTGGTTTTTCAAAGAATCAAATCAATATTTTTTCAAAGAATTATTTTTATTTAAAATCATTTCTTTGTCTTTTAAAATAGTATCTAATTAGAAGAAAAGAATCAATTTCTTTCTTTAATTTATGTTCTTAATCTTCAATAACTCATATTTTTCAAGCATTACTTGAAAGCCATATAAAGATCATCATAAGATAAATCATCATCATCAAGATCGGTTTGTACCTTAGATGACTCCTTGAGTGCCACAAAACACATGTCGGTGGTGTCACTATCTTCATCCGAATCTCGCTCATTATTATTTGAAATTTGCTCGCCAAGAGAGACTAAGGTACTCCACACTGCAAAAGCAGAACAACAATTAGAAACTCTAGAAATATATTAATTGTTTAGAGTTTACACCAAGGCATATAAGACTTTTGCATTTGCCTCAAAATATTTGTCATTCTCAAGATTTAATTCTTTAAAAATGGCAAGATAAACATCCCTTCCGATGGATTAAAGATATGCACTCATCTTAACTTTCAAATTTTAAAGTTAAAAATAGAAAATATAGGTAGATCCATGAGTGTGTGTGTAAATAATAAAATTATTTGCAAAAATAAGGATCACTCTTCTGTGGTTAAATCGATTATCAAGAGCACCGACTGATACTAATTGAAATCACCTAGAGTGGGTGAATATGTGATGTACTAATCTAATGCGAAATTAAAAATATTATAAACAAACAAATTAGCTAGATCAATACATAAAAATAACAAACTAATAATCAAGAAATGAAGTTGTATACCTCGTAAAGGGCTCTGAACTTCTCCTCAAGATTCTTCTAAGATAAGAGTTGATGTATTCAATTGCTTTCTTGATTATAGATGAGTTCAAGCATGTAAAACAATATCAAGCATATAAAGATAGCAAATATAAGCATGCAAGATATAAATAAGAGTGAGTATAGTTAAGCCGAGAGAGAAACAATCGACAACACGAAAGATTTATTTTGAGGTTCAAGCCCCTTGCTCTACGTTCCCGCCTTCACCGCAATAAAGAATTTTCATTATACTCTGATCCTGCAAGATCACTTGGTGCCGCAACACCTACAAGTTCTGTAATGCCCAGATCTCACGGGTACGGAGACGTTACTGTGACGTATATACATAGGTCAGAATTACCCTCATATATATATATATATATATATATATATATATATATATATATATATATATATATATATATATATATATATATATACACACACACACACACACATATATATATATATGTTGAGCATCAGTACAGATAAGAATCAAAGTATGAAAGTATGTGGTGCATTATACATTCCAACATATGAGTATAATTATAAAGTTATCATAGGATGTGACATAATATTACAAGAATATTATATCACCAATAGGCATAATGCGAGAATACAAAAAGATTTACAATTATGAACAATACAAAAAGCGGTCAAGAGTTACAAAAAGAAAACTCGAGAGACAAGCAGGGAGGCTGAAAGGATGGGGGCCTGGGAGTATTGATTAACAGGAAGTCCACCACAGTTCAACCTCCAAGGTTTGGACATGCAGATCCAGAGTTGTCAGAAGTAATCAAATGAGTGGTAAGATGAGTGCCAAGTGGCGTGCAGGGATGGACATACATTGCAGGGACAGACTTATGTGTATCGATAAATCTGAGTCAAAAGCATGTATTGAAAATCGTGTCGTGAACATAGTCATACAGGAGCAGACAATGAGACAGCAAGTAAAGAAAAAGTGGTAAACCCAGTTATACAAGCCCAAATTACCAATCTATGAGATTAGTACATCAAAGAAATAATCCAAATAAGGAAACCCTCATATATATACCTTATATCTCACATCACTGTATCCTAGTTTCATGTAAATTGAATTGTCTCCTAAACTAAGAAAACATCATAAAACCGATAAAATCAATGAAAACGAACAAAATTGAATATGAGCAAAACCATTTGTACCTAGAGGCCCTCAGGTACAACCGTAAGTTGTAGTTGCACAACATAATTAACACCACTGTAAACATATTCACCAGTTGAAGTCATCAGTTTCCCCCTTACCTGATGCAAGTTGTCCTTTTTATAGTTTATTATATGTAATTATCATACTATGAGAATAGCAGGAGCAGGACATGTTCAGGAGTTACAGGAGTACATGGCTACTTAAAATACAGGTCATTGTATACAATACAAGATAGCAGGACAGGATTCTCAAAATATAATAATCACAAGTCAAGAGGTAATATAACAGGTGACAGGTGATAAGTAGTATAAAACAGATGTAGGTGATATCATAACAGGTGACAGGTGTTAATTAATAGCATGTCAAGTGTCAGGTGATCAACATAGCAAGTGATAGCATGTCAAGTAATAAGCACAGTAGATATCACTATCATGTGTACGATACAGAAAATAGTACCGATATAGAAGATCGGTACGAATATAAGAAAAGGGTATGGATACAGGGGATCAGCACGAAAACAGAAAAATAATACCGGTACAGGAGATCAATACGTATACAGAAAAATAATACAGTTTAAAAAATAGTATAAATACAGGTTTCAAACTTTTCATAACCATCAACAAAAGAATTGATTAAACTATCAGATAGGCAAGCGAATAAGTAGCAAGCAAACATCCAAGCGGAGCTAAGCAAAGCTGGAGCGAAGCTAACACACAGCACTAGACACCATTCATGATTACTGCTCACGGTATGACTAAACGCACATGACGGAGCAAGCGCATGTACGCTATACTACCGCGCGTGGTGAAGCCGCGTTCATAGCGTAACTACGCTCGAACGGAGTTAACAGTAAATTGCTGACGCTAGGTCCGCCTACCAAGCATAACGTACAGAAAGTCCAGAGGACTTTAATGAATCTCAGAACAGAGGCTATAGTATAGAACTGCAGACAGTTAAGCCCGGGGCTGTGGATTACCTGCAAGAGATGTTAATACCACACATCCATACAAATACAATAACAGAATGTAACATGTAGTGAAAATCTAAGTGTGGGGTCATATGAAGCTAAGCAGTACTGGGGCAAAATCAACGAGCAACGTTAGTCGCTAAAGCATATGGTGTTGACATTCTGAAAAGATAAACTCCCAGACAACATTTCAACCGATCCGAACGATGTCTAAACTTGTCGACATTTACAAAAGACGAATCACGGACAAGCTAACGACCAAGTTCTGTTCATCCTCAAAGGACAAGCAATGACTCAAAATTTACTGATCCAGTGAAGCAAACAGTAAGCCAGGTATTACCTTTGAAGAGGCCTGAGCAGGTTTATGAGGCTAAGTCAGTTCAACACTTAGCCTTGCATGAACCCAATGGGATAGCTTCGCTTGAAGCTTTACAGCCTTATTAAAAGGGCTAAGTTTCTAGCTTCACATGGAACTCTTCAGAGCTTCTCAAAGAGTTAATTTCTAGCTTTGCCTGAAACTAAATCTAACTTCGCCTGAAGCTTTCTTATGGCTTCGCATGAATCTCTTCAGAGCTCCACAGAGAGCTAACTTATAGCTTCGTCTGAAACTAATGCTAGCTTCGTTTGAAGCGTTGTGATAGCATCGCTTGAAACTTTACTCACCCCTATTAGAGGGTTTTCTAGGTCAATAGTTGACCAAGTCTTTAGCGGGTTAACCCTACTACTTTAGTGGGATTAATGTCACTTTATGTGAGCTTACACCCGCCCATTTTGTCCCACATTAAGTGAAGACAGCTAGGTTAAGCGGCCATTAAATAGGCTCATGCGAGCCTGTTTAGTTTTGCGCGAGGTCTATATTTAGCTTTGTATAAAGCTTTATAGCCTCGCGCGAAGCTTACAATAGTCTCAGGAATGAGGCTAGCAGATTATTTCAGTCTTGCTGAATTTTAAGGGCAGTTACATCCCTAAGAGCCTATAAATAGCTCATTCTTAGGATGAGCTCGGGGCTAAGAGATGAGCATTGTGAGCATATTGGCAAAGAGAGAAAGGGAAACATTTGGAGAGCACTTTGGCAAATTAAGAGATCTACTCTCTCGCTTTCGTGAATCCAGAGAATCACTTCTCTAATCCAATAAGGATAAATTCAGGGTACTAATACTCTATGATCTTCCTCTCTTAAGGAATCTCCGGAACTAGGCGAGAAGGAATTCCTTAAGACTCAATCGATCGCATCCTCAACGAAACAAAATGGTCATGAGGCTGATCAGACTTCCACTGGCACACTTTCCCTGAATCTCAGAAGAGAGTTTCTTAAATTTTATTTTTATTACTTGTAATTTTTCTTCAAAGTTTTGTAAGTTTTCCCACATTCAAATAAATGGAAAACAAGATGGTGATTTCGCTGGGGAATTGTTTCTCCATTGCTGAGAATCAAGTGTCACAATGTATCGTTGGGTTTATTGCAGAGACCCTGGTCATTCATTTTAACCAAGAAAGGTTTGATCAACTTTTCTTCGGGAATAGCACAAATTCCTTGCATGTGCGCAAGCACAGGATGGTCAGCATAGTCAGAGCCTCTCTAGCTACCTCTTGAAAACAAGTCTCTGACAAGTAAGGCTCTCTATGAGCTTATTGCGGCCTCACGCGAAGCTAAACAGACTTTATTTGAGTCTACCACAGTCTCAATAGAGACTAACATATCCTCGCGCCAATGTGCTAATGTTGCGCACAAGGCTACAAAGGTTCCCCGCGAACATAAAATGGCATCTGCCAAGGCTATGTGGATTGCAAAATTCTTAGTCTCAAGCGAGGCCAGATCTCTTAACAAAGCTTCAGGTGAAGCTAACTTAACTCTTCGCAGAGCTTAGCTTCACCTATCACGCTAGACTAAAGCTAAAACACCTTTATATGCTGATAGTGTCACCGATGCAGCTTTGCTCCCACTGCCAGCACTAAGTGCTAAAAATGTTCTCAGCCGTAAGGCTAGAACTAAAGTACTAAGGGCTAATAATCTTAACCGTGAGGCTAAAGATAAAGCAACACTGAGTGCTAACAGTGAGGTTATTTCAGCCTCGCTCAAAGAAAGAGCTCTGCTAAGCTCACCTTCAAAGGCGAAGTTAAAACAGTAGCTTCGCCTTACAAAGCTATTTCCTTAGGCGAACCTATTCTGACTTCACCTACAACCAAGAAGGCCATTTTCAAGGCCAGGTCTAAGGCTTTTCAGCCTAAGCATGCCAACTTTTAGCCTTCCCGAGTCTCCGTGATGAATCGGTTAAACCCAGCTAATACTGACCTATAAGAATTCTTGAACCATAAGCGTAAACTCTGCTCTGAAGAGTCAGTTCACGTCTCGCCATTCCAATGTGGACAAGCAGGGTGTCAACTTGTGATGGTCCACTCCATCGATTGCTGTTTGGGGACAATTACCATAACTTCTTCTCCAAGCCAGCAATCGGTGTTCAACCAGTCCAAACTTTTGAGAAGCCCAAGTCTCGAAAGAAGAAGAAGACAAAAAAGGTGGTCCATCTGACAGCTGCATCTGTTAACATGATAAGCAGAGGAAGGGATCTATTGCGGTCCCGATGAAGGAGACAAGGGGGTTACACTCCTCTAGCTAGCTCCCCAAACTCTGATTATAGCCCTAGCTTAAGTCAGGTTCTGGTGGAACAAGAGGGTGCCTTCCAATGTACTCGTTTTAGGGTAGCAATACCTTATAACTACGGACAACCTTCTACATCAACCGGAAATGTGTCACCAGCACCATTGAGGAACATTTTCCAATGGTCTGATGAGGAGGAGGAGGTCAGTGAATACGCTTCTTCAACTACCATCAGCTCGGTACGAATGGGGCTTGTATCTACTAACATGGCCGACAACAATAATGACGATCTCCATCGGTGAATGGAGGTACAAAAGCAGACTTCTAGGGTGAAAAACACCTAGAGGGGGGGTGAATAGGTGTATATGCTAATCTAGAAACTAAATGCGCTAAATGCGAAAGCTTAAAACAATTTTGCAATCACACTTAATACAACCAACAAGTGTAGCCGAATTCCCCGTGAAGGGCTCTGGACTAACTCCTCTTGATTCCCCTAGATATGGGTTGAGGTGCTATATGAAGCTCTTGTGGTTAAGTATAAGTGAGGCACACACAAACAACCAAGCATATAAGACGAATAGACAATATGAATATATGCAAGGCAACACAAGCAAGCAATAAGATATGAATGAATGAATGATGCTTTGCACAAATAAAAGAGAGAGAGTGTTAGAGAGACAATGGATCAAACGCTAACAACAAGATATGTTTCGAGGTTCGAGCCCCTAGCTCTACATCCCCGCCTTCACCACCGTGAAGGATTTCCAATCCACTATCTCCCACCGAGGGAACCTCCACCGAGGAGGATTTGTTACAACAAAGGGAGTACCGAACTCCTCTCTCAAACACCGCCTCACAACCGAGGGGTAGGCCCGTAGCCAAATAACCACAATCAACACCTCTACCGAAGAGGGTTTACAAACCAAACTCCATCTCTCACTAGAGGGAGCAAACCACAAGCCTCAACCTCTACCAAAGAGGGAGCAAACCAATCACCCGATCAACCTCTACCAAAGAGGGATACAACAAAAGCAAGGGTGTACAACTTGGAGGCTCAACAACCTCAAACAATCTCTTTTCCACAAAACAAAGATCCTAAATAGATTATGATAGAATGATAGCTCAAGTGTGGAAAACTAAGTGTTTTGATCAAAGAAATTCTCTTGGGAAAACACCAAAATAGATATAGAAGTTTAGATCAAAAACTAATTCCCAAAACCCTAATTTCTTTGAAATAAACAAAACACTTAAAACAAATAAGATGAATATTTTTGGTACAAAAACTCTTTTGAAAACTTGTTTAAAACACTTGTATATCAAAGAAATTTTGGCTCTTGAAATCTTATCTAAAAACACCAAGCAATGGGGTATTTATAGCCCCAAAACAAAACTAGCCGTTAGGCTGATCTGTCAGCCTGACAGGCCTGCGGTCGGCCGGCCCGACCGACCGCCAACGGTCAGAAATATAACCGTTGGGGAATCCGGTCGACCGTACGGCCGACCGCCCAGATACAGAGAGCAGACTTCTCTGTTCCGGTCGACCGCTCGGTCGACCACCCAGATACAGAGAGTAAGGCTCTCTGATCCGGTCGGCCGACCGCCCACTGTGCCAGCAGACGTGCACAGGTCTGTGCACGGCGGTCGACCGCCCAGTCGACCAGCATGGCTTGTCAGCACAGTTCTGGGTCAGAAACACTTGTTAAAAATATTTTAATAAATCTAATAAAACTTGTAAAAATCCCTAAAAATAGTTTTCTCATTTTGCATTGATATATAAACATGTGATAAAAAGTTTAGCTCAAATATCAAGCATATGAAACTATTTTTGTGTTTTAACATTTTTACCAAAAACCAAACTTGTATTTTATCAGACTTGAATTTTTCAATACATGAATAGGAAAGTCAAAATAAGTTTGTATAGGAAGTTTAAGTATGCATGTATAACTAGAATACATCTACTATACATATAAACCATTTAAACTTGTTTTGATCAATCTATTCATGAAAACCAAATATTGGTTAAACCAAAACCGAAAACCAATATCCAAACATAAAACGTGTGTGTTGTGCACTTGAGCATATCAACTATTCTTATCTTTACACATGGATCTAAACACACTAAACTAAAACTAGGATACCTAAGTCTTCTTGATGATCTTCCATCTTCAAGTCGACCCGATCCAAAACGTGATCCACGAGCGAGACTCCAATGAGTGCAAGGTATGATCTTGATGCTCGGGCTCTGGAATCACCATGTGAAGGCTTCCAAACTCATCTTGTTGAAGCAATCACCAACTAATATCTTGCTAAATGATCTGAAACTAAAATCACAAGATTATTAGTAAACATAACTACATGAGTTAATCATCATCAAAACTAGAGAGGAAGGCCTCCGGGCCAACATAGGGTTCTACAGGAAGCCCTCAAAAAATATCCAGCAGATATTAACTCAACTCTTAATCAACCGAAACACCAATGACACTAATAGTGATCACGATAAAGAGGAGCACAACAACGATGAACATCTGAATACTGAGAAGTCAAAGGAAAGCTCCTCAATCGATTCTGAAGTCATCAAGGCATCCAAACTCAAATCACATCCCTAGCCTAGAGGGATGAACTAAAGAAAGTAGGGATGACTCGTCCTTACCCATCGGAATGGGATTCAATGTCATACCCACGAAGCTCAAGCCACCTATGTTGCACACGTACGAGGGCAAGAGCTCACCAACCATCATATCTATTACTTTCGATCTCAAACTGGTAGTGTAAAAGATAATCATGGCTAGACTATTCATCAGCACCCTTAAAGGGCTAACCTTTGATTGGTTCAGGAACCTTCCCAGCGGCTCAATCAATTCTTGGCTTGACCTGAAAATCTGGTTTCTCTCTCAATTTTACGAGGATGACACCGAGGTGATCATAGACAAGCTCCTTTCGATGATCCAAAAAAAAGGAGAATCCGTGCGGGAATACATTGAGAGGTTCCGTAACCTTTCTCTTATGTGCCCCGCTGGTATGTCATTGCCCATGTTACTCCAGATATGCCGGCATAATTTTCTCGACAGAGTGCAAATATGTATGAGAACTGTCAAAGCTCATACATGGAAGGAGCTTGCAGAGCAAGCTGATATAGCCAAGAAATCAGCTAAGAAGTTTGAACCCTCAATGCCCAAGAACAAATGGGGGTTAACACCAAGGGACGTGATGCAGCCTAATCTTCCCAATCAAAGGGGAAGAAACCATAATCGTTGAGCTATCAGGGGCAGCTCAATCAAAATAGAAGAGCGGCATCAACAACAATCAGGAGTTCAAATTCCCGCCAAAGGTGTATTCCTTCAAAGACAAGAAGGTGGTGACAATCTTCCACTTGCTTTTAAGGATAATAGGCTCGAGTTACCCGAAGTTCGGTAATCTAATTAATGAGGTGGGGCATACAAATCATCCCAACTACTGCCTCTTTCATAAGATGGTGCATCACTGTAACAGCAGATGCTTTGTTCTCAAGGATAAGATCCAAGCATTGGTGGATGCTGAAGTTCTGACTCTCAAGTCAGAACAAAAGAAAGTCACAGCCAACGTGGTGACTCTTAAGTTTGGGACCTTCCTGAAGATGATTGTCCAAGATGGATTAGTTATAGTCTCTAAAACTCGATTGGATGTCATCAATCCAATAGTTGAAAAGCAGAAAACTAAGGGCCTCATTCCAATGACTACAGAATCTACAGAGATCATGTGGGTCCACCCAGATATCGTCCAAGATCAGCAATGGGAAACTAGCAAGCCCAAGTTCAAAGGCAAGTCATGCAACGCCATCTCTCTGGCTACAGATGATAACTCTGTTACTGTAGCCTCTCTCAATGACTCAGAAGGACAGAATCTTGCCTTAGCAACATAGCCCGCTACCTTACAGCCGGTGGGCACACGTTCTGGCAAATAGTACTTGCAATAGTACAACCAAATACTCGACAGGGTACAGCCCAATGACATCGGGAACCGTTGCACCTATCCAAGCCCCAGTGCCTAAAGACAAAGAGAAATAGAAAGAGATTCACTTTGATGAATCCTTGAAGAAGAATCCTACCGGAGGACTCAACGCTCCTTTCTGCTGTGACATATTGGTGCATTTGGCCAATATTTCAGCTCGAATTGGCCAATATTTCAGCTCGAATTACCCTGCACGAGCTACTTTGCCTCTCGAAGGAAATAAGAAAGGCACTTAGGGATGCACTTATTGATTCAGAATCATTTCTGACACAAGTGCCTTCAATACCTATAAAAGAGGATGGAGCTTCATATCCCAATGTCATATGGTATAATAGCAAGTATCACGCATCACCTACACTCCTGAAGACATGCTATTCAAGGACAACTGACATGATAGACCCTTGTACTACAGAGAGTACATTGGGTCCACACACATCGAGAGAATACAAGTCGACCCGGTATCTACTTTAAGCATCATCCCCAAAAGATTTCTTTATTTTCTCAGCATCCCACTGAGCAGGTTGTCAACTACGACTACGATCATATATGGCTTCAACGCGGGGAGTAGTCACCCTCTGGTCAAGATCCGTCTCCGATGTCAAATTGGCGACTTGAAATTAGAAGTGACGTGTTATGTCATTGATGCCAACATATCTTACAATTTCTTACTTTAACGGCCTTGGATTCATGCCAACTAGATTGTGCCTTCCACACTCCATTAATGCTTTGAATATGTGGATGGCAAGGTGATGGTCAAAACGGTGTTCACCGAAATGCAGTCGTTCAAAGGAGTGGAGAACTACTTAATTGATTCTCTGCTTTATAAAAAGAATGGTAAAGTGGTGGGAAAATCATTACCAGATGACATCGATAGTGGCAATGAAGCGGACTCAGAATCAGGAGATGACCCAACAATTTCTTTTGATGAAGAACTAATTATAGCATATCTTAATGATCCTGATTGAAATAATTCCGTTGATAATGGCGACGAATGGGTCTTTAATGAAAATATCAATTTTGATTATTCTTTGTGCTGTGATGATGTAAATAGTCCTGTTGACATGAGTTCTCTACACATGCCTCTGCCAATTTTAACGGAATGCATGCACATAGAGGAGAATGATGGATCTGTGTTTATAGTTTCACCTTTTAAGAAGGATCAATTGCTAATCATATTTGGCAAAGTCTGATATCGGATTACTACATCCAACGATTCAGACGAAAACTTGGAGCCCCTACAATTTTTTCACTATGCACGGTCAGTGCACCATATGATGAATGAAATGGAATACGACTTACATCATGTGAAGGTTTGAATTTTAGAAAGGGACGATGCATCCCTCTACAACCTTTCGTACCAAAAGAAAAGCCTACCAACTACTACGATCAGACTCGTAGGGGGTTGGGTACATTATCTCATCCGTTCAATCTGATTCAGAATCTGAAAAATCTCTACCATCACATTCCTCAAACTCATCAGATTAGGAACTTGGCATAAGTGTGGGGTTGCCTTCAAAAAACTCTTCGCCAACATGACATCAACCAGTCAAGTGGAACAAGAAGAGGATATTTAGCCATTCGACACTGATCCATGGGCTCAATAACTAGCTCTTCAATAGGAGAAGCGTTTTAAGCAACACGATCCTCCTACTAAGAATAAAGTAATCCAAATCGATGTGGGTGATCAAACCCACTCGAAGCTCATCTCTATAAGCGATAGTTTATCGCCGACGGAGAAGCAAGACCATATCTCTTATAAAAGAATATATAGATGTCTTTACTTGGAGCTATGAAGACATGCTCGGTCTCAATTCTCAGGTAGTCATGCACCATCTTAACATCAAACTGGATTCTAAGCCAATCAAACAACAATAGTAACAATTCTGACCTGACATCATGGAGGCAATCAAAGCTGAAGTTCAAAACTCATCGAATGTGGCTTCATTCGAGAGGAACATCACCCAAAGTGGGTCGCTAACATTTATGCCCGTCCTTAAAAAGAACGAAAGATTTGAGTCGGCATTGACTTTCGTGATCATAATATAGCATGCCACTATGCCGCTGCGACAAGCCTCTATGCCCCTCGCGGCTTCCATCTCTGCCGATCGCCGTTTGCGAACCATCCCCATGGCAAGCCAAGCTGTGAGTCTCTCTTCCTCTTTTGTTATATATATATGTATGTTAATGTGCTAGTATGTATGTGAATATATGTGTATAGGATTAATGTGTATTTAATTAAATGTACATGAATGAGTCCCCTCTCTCTGTTAACACTCGGTGTGTGTTTTTATTTTTGTGTGTGTGGGCGTTGCGTGAGTGAGATGAGTGCATGTGTGAGTTGATTATTTTGCATGTGTAGCATGGATACTTGTGTGAGTGGGTGGCTATGTAGTGCATGTGCGCGTGTGTGAGTTTGCATTTATGTGTGCTGTTGGCGAAGTATGTATACATGTGTGTCATTCCGTGTACATGCATGTGCGATATGTGCGTGAGTGTGGTTGTGGTATGTATGCATGTATTAATGCATGTGAATGTTATTATGCATGTGTATTTAATTAAGTGCATGTCTATATTTATTATGTGGGTGTTTGGGTATTATTGTGGATATTACATGATGGGTGCATGTGTTATATATATATATATATATATAGACACACACACACACACACATATATACATATATATAATATGTATATATATATATAATATGTATGTAAGTGTGGGTATGTATGCATATAGTTTTTATGTATGTATATACTTGTATATGTATGTGTGTGGGTATGTGCGTATGTGTCCATATGCATGTGTGGATGTAATCGTGTATTTATATTTATATGTATGTGTTGGTTGCGTGCTACAGTGTTTCGAACCCGTTCGGTGAGATCCGAACCCAGTTACAGGAAACCCGGACCCGATCCGGATTCATGCTCGTTGTGGACCTAATACAATGACGATTCGAAGACCGATTCATGGGATGATCTGTAGATCAATACAAGTTCATGCAGTGAAGACCAGACGGTGATTCGGTTCTGAAACCGCGTCATTTAATGTGAGTGTTTGTTCGTGTGTATTTACCGTTGTCAGTATGCATTTACATGTTACTCTCATCATTTCATGTGACTTTCTGTTATAATTTACCAGTTTGATTAATTGTACCACTTCTGAGACATCAATGGTTGTTCATTTTATTTACGTAGTTGATATGAGCCTGTATCATCATCATTCATGTGTTAGTAGTTTGTCGCTGTTGGCATAGGCCTAGTACTGATACACCTTAGACTGTGATTTGACTTGACTCGGCTTGATCTTAAGGTTGATATAATTGGTATTAGTTATCAGATCTAATATTCATATATTTGGTGATTATTTTCGATCGGAACTCTTTTGGATATTGTGGACAAGTAGATATGACGTCTCTACCGATGTGAGACAGTTTAGAGATACCACAGATAATAGATCAGATGTAGTTGATACTAGACATTTTGGGACTCGATGTTTTGTAGGATAATAGTATTTTTGCTAGTTCTTATTTAGCTATTTATTATGCTAGATTCGATCTTAGTTGTGAGGAAAATTAGATTGTGGTTTTGATTGATCTTGAGTTGGAGTTATCTAGAATTTACATTCTTTAAATCGGATCTTGAACTCATTAAGATAGGTTTGACATAGCTGGATTTATAGTTATGAGTAATTGGGATTTATTTAGATAATATTTTGTTTGCGTTGAGTATCAGATGTAAACTATTCTAAATTGAAGTTGTTTGAGGATATTTCCTCTTTAGATATAATTTCGGTATGTGTTAACCCAGTTGGTCTCGAGGATATACTATGAGCTTTAAGTTTAGTTATTGATTACTTCAGTTAATAGAGATTAGTTATTATGATAGTGATTTAGTCAATATCGGTGATCTTGAACTTTAGAGTTATCAGATAGAAGTTATCACTTTATCAGTTATTGGTGAGATTATTTATTGGTTATCATATGATGTGTTCAGAGTTTATAGAAGTTGGTAGATATCTGTATCTTCTACACCATTGTGTTAGTAGCTATATCTCTAGTATCCTATTTCAGATGTTAGATATTAGTTGTCAGCTAATCAGTTGTCAGATATCAGTTGTCAGTTGTTAAATTATCAGCTATTATTGACTCACTAGTTGTTGGAGATATCAGTTACTCTTTAATAATAACTCATATTATTGCTTGTTAATAAAAGACATCATAACCTGGGAATAGGAGTAATTGCCTAATGATGCATGTTGTGTATTTTGAAAGGACTTATTATAGTATCGAGTTGTGGGTTCCAACCATGGGGAACCAAGATAGTACTGGCTACCTAGATATTCAGTTGTCAGTTGTCAGGGCTATGCTTGGATTACGGCACCACACTAGTTGTCTTTTCATGTAAGGCTGTGGTCTTCAGATATTAGAGCCTTGTGGCTTGTCCTGGTTCAGCGTCATGGGTGTTAGACCGTGGTACCGGGTATGCACGGGACCCTTCCAAAAAACATGCATTACGTTTGTGAGCAGTTACAATAACGATAACTTTGTTTGATATGTGAAAAAACAGATGTGGTATGGGACACAGCTAAGTACTACATTAGTTAAGTTAATAACAACCAAGTAGACTAGTGACATATGTTAAGTTACACATCTTGACATCAGTTATTTATTTATAGTTGTAATAGTTGCCCTTTTATCTACATACATGTTGTTAATCAGTTGTCCTTCAGTTGTCTGTTTATCATGTTATTTAGTTATCTTCAGTCTGCAGATTATCTTGTTATTATTCTGTGCACATTGTTTATATGCACGAGCACTTCTTTTTACACACATTCACCAGGTCGCTTTCTGATAACCCTGTATTTGTACGTCTAGATATTAGACGTTTTGTTTCTATTGTTCAGGTGGTCAATGAGACCATACGCTTCGCGAGGAGCTGGAGCTTCTCCCTATTTGATTTTGTTATTCTTATCCTTTCTTACCTTCCTGTTATTTCCTGATTCTCGATATGTCAGATTCAGTTGTTATTCTAATTCTTTATTTATTTGATATCATGTGTGGATGCTTATATGTGATATTGCAATAATCATGATTCATTATAGTTGGGATTTATAGTTTGTTTTGAGTTACTTAAGGCTAAGCGCGTATACGTGAGGTATTTTCCTTGCGTATATGCGTCGCCGACTCTCGTCGCGTCTCCGCTTCAGCGTATTTTGGGAAGTGGGGCGTGACAACATCATTTCGCGCTTCGGAGCCCCCGTGCGATAATAAGCGATAATGAGACTCATTTCTGTAATTGGGCTTTTGAAGCCCTAATAAGAAAATATTCCATATCTCACAAATTCTCCACGGCATTCCATCCTCAAATGAATGGGTAGGTCAAGGTTACTAATAGACAACTAAAACTCATTCTGGAGAAAACTGTCAGGCATAATAGGAAGGATTGGTCGGTTAAGCTTATTGATGCACTCTGAGCCTATAGGACCGTCTTCAAGACTGTTCTAGGGATGTCTCTGTACTGAGTTGTGTTTAGAAAACCCTGCCATCTGCCAGTAGAATTAGAGCACCGTGCTTTTTGGGCCATTAAGCAGCTTAATTTTGACTTGAACAAAGCTGGTGACCTACGAAAATTACAGATTTTTGAGCTAAAAAAAATAAGAAATGAAGCCTATGACAACGCTCGAATTTCTAAGAGCAGAAACAAACTTTTCCACCATCAATCCATCCATAAGAAGAATTTTGTCCCAGGACAAAAGTTTTGCTATACAATCTAGACTCCATCTCTTCGCCAGAAAGTTAAAAAACACGTTGGTCAGAACCCTTTCTAGTACAAACTGTCTTCGCACATGGTGCAGTGGAAATCTCAGATCCGAAGAACGGTAATGTATTTAAAGTCAATGTACAGATATTAAAACCGTTCTTCACCACCAAGCCTGAGCCATATGGAACTTTTGAACTGGGTCTCTGTGACACAGTATACGAGTGATCAGGCCCTTCTCTAATTTCCCCTGTTGTTCATTGTAAAAAAATTTTAGGGGACTTTTTTTTTGTAAATAACCACTTTTCTTTCCTTTTTCTTTTAAAAATAAAAATATATAAAACAAAAAGATTTTTTTTAGATTTTGTACAGAATTTCTAATACCCAAGTCTCCAATTTGAATTTTAAATCTCCTCCAAGTAAAAATAGGAAAGAACCCCAAAGTCTCATCCTATTTATACCCCTTTTCTCTCCCCCTGCATCATATTCTAAACATAGATTCAGATCTGAAGAGGAGAGGGAGCAGCGCCGCCATCCCTCAAAACCCAACCCCTCTCTCCACCTTTCTGTCGTAGAAACTCAAAAATTGTCGTGTTTTTGTGGCCTTTGTTCTGAACCAACCTCGCCACCAGGGTCCGCACCAGTCGCTGTCAACAGTAGATCCCAGATCTACTACCATCTTCTTCCCTACAGCGACCTAGATTGTTCAGACAGTCTATCTCTGGTTATTTCCCCCCACGGGTTCCGAGGGAGGTTTGCGAATCCTTTTCCCTCCTATTACGATTCCTTTGTTATCCATGGCACCCATAATATTTGCTGAGAAAAATTTTTCTAGGATTTTAATGAATACTAATGCGTATGGGACTGTTTTCATGGATCGCATTAGGGAGAGGCATTGGTATGGGTTAGTGTACAATAATGAGGATGGTAATGCATTTTATTGCCTCGATTTAGTAGCCTAATTTTACACACATATTGACACATCCACCATTGATCATGACCTCCATACATTCATTGTGCACTTTGATTCAGGGGATTTGGTTGTTAATGTTAACACAATTGAGAATATCACACAAATCCCTTACCCTCCACAGCATGTTGCACATTTACCACTCATCGGTTACATGTCTATTATGGGTGTGAGATGTCTAGAAAAAGACCGTGGCGTCAAGGCGACCACCACATTTCGTAATGTGCATTGTGTTGGATGATGGGCCCAATGCAACATTCTAGGTCTAGATCATGCTACCTCATTCAACAGACCAGTGTTGCAGATTGTGCACAGCCTGATGACCAAGCAGCACACGGTTTGTTTGAACACAGTCCTCTGACAACACTTGATTGCCAATTTTCAGCGCACTCGAGGTGTGAAATATTCGCACCCGGTCCTTGTCACTCGCCTGTGCAGACACTTTCTGCCAGACGAAGTATTTTCAGCATGTAATCGGGTATTTATTTCCACTGAGAGCATCACGAGTGCTTATAATAGTTGCTTTCATGCGGTATGGACACATACCGTCATGACTGAGGACGTTCCTACTGAGACTTCCTCAGAGGAATAGAGTGAGGAGGAGGAGGATAGTGCATTTTGGCAGCAGCCACCCCCTTTGACACTAAGACCTTTATGTCCTCCATCTGGAAGGGCATCAAGAAAATTTTCAAGGGGCATGCCAAAATAAGGAAAAAGGTGGAAAAACAAAATGATAGGTTAGAATGAATTGAGGAGAATTTGCAGCGTTCTCAATTTGGGCTCAAACACTTCACCCGGCCTAAGTAAGCGCCGAGGTGATATCCTGACATAGCCTATCTTGCACATTTGCATTACATTTTTATACATTGAGGATAATGCATATGATAGGTGTGGGGGGAGGGTTCTAAAATAGGATTTTCTTTCTTTCTTTTTATTTTCCTTAGAATTTTCTTTTCTAGGGTTTTCCCTTTTAGATTTTTTCCTTTTTAGGAATTTTTCTTAGATTTTATTTCCTTTTAGGAAATTTCTTTTCTTTATTAAATAAAAATAAAAAAAAGTTTTTTGATCCATTTTTAAGAAAATTTATTTGATCTTAAGAATTAGGAAAACTCTAAACCAGGATTTCTTAATTTAAGTTGAAATAAGAAGAATTGTTGGATTTTTAGGTTAAGAAAGAAAGAGTAGAAAGATAATTGGATCTTGAATTTTTTCTAAATATTATATACATTTACATATTGAGGGATTAAAACAAAGACTTGAAATGCCTTTATATATACATATAAAAAAGTGTAAATAAATAAGCACTTGATCACTAATTAAACTGGTTAACTATACCTTAGGAAGCATGATCAGTCACGCCTAAAAGTGATTAAGTTAAGTCCTTAGCATTCGTGGCCTTATTTACTCGAGTCCTTGAAACCAAGGGATGTATTCTCATCCGATGCCCTACGACTGTCTGGCCTTGGAGTCATTGGCTCAAGGCTCGCTATATAGGTAAATTAGAAAGCTGAATGAATCTTAGAAAAATAATAAGTGTATATATGTTTATATTAAATAAAAATAAAGGTATCAAAGTCTGAGTAGCGATTCCTCATATATATAAGTGTATATCTTCTAGACTTGATGTAAGATCCAATGATTAATCTACTACTTAACCCTAATTGAAGACAAAACTTGGAGTGAAGACTTATAATTAGGAAGGAATAGTTTAGGTTAACCTAAAATCATAAGATCACTTAAAATTTTTGCAATAATAGATCGTCAACTTTCTTTCTTTCTTTCTTTGAAAATTTGTTTTCAAAAACCACTAACATTTGTTCTCTTTTTTTTATGAATTTTGTGTGTGTAATCCACTAAAAATTCTCAGGAGACAAAACTCCTCCTCTAGGGATAACCTAGAGGTTTAACAGCTTGTTGCACGTGCTCAGTGCAATCGCGTCACCTGCGAAAGTGGTGTAATAACTTCTTAATTTAGTTTCTCAAAGTTTAGTTTTTGCCATTTTATTTTGCTCGGCGATGAGCAAAAAGATAAGTGTGGGTGTGATTAGTAATCAAATTTACATCATCATCATCATCACATTTCCTACCATTTATGTTAATTATGTTGCTAATAAATCTCATTTGGGCTTTTTGCAGATAATTAGAAGGAGAAGGGCAAGGCGGTAACAAAATCTTGATTTAAAGCTATTTTCAGATAATTAAAGGGGATTTCTTAAAGAGCAAGAAAGATGGTTCTAGAGAAGGGTAGATTAGTCCTAAAAATTAGAGAATAAATTGGACTAATGCTCTCCCAAGTGTGGAAAGATGGATATTTGCCAAAACTAACATCCAGGAGAAGGGACAGATGACAAAAGATCTGCGCATCTATCCACCATCTAGCCGCGTTTTCGCGGCTTTTGTCGCGTTTCCGCTGCAAGATGGAGAATCTAGGTGCGGTTCTTGGACACGCGTCCTATCATTTCATGCTACCCAAGCTTTTGTAGCCTATAAATACCCTGTAATTAGACCGGAGAAAAGTTAGACAGAGAACAGATAGCAGAGCACCTCAATTGTTTTTGCTACTCTAATTTCTGTTGAAATCTTGCATCATTGCAAATTAATTAAGGTTTTCACTCCAGAATTTGAGTGAGGAAGAGGGAGTGCTATTGTAATTGAGAAGGTGACAATCAATACAAGGATTCTTCTTCTCCTGATTTCTCTTTCTTGTAATCTTCTACTTGTGCTTTTAATTTATGTCTTTAACAATCTCCAACACCTCTAACAAGCTTTTCATTTCATGCTTTACATTTATGTCTAGCTAACTTTCTTCTTGCATGGCTAACTAAATCCTAACCCACAAACCCTAACTACTTGATGGATAGCCCACATGAATCAAATAGCATGCTAATAAGTCTTGTGCAAGTAAGAGTTATAGATGGCTTATGATGAATGGTTCTAATTCTAACTTCTAACTGGCAACCTAACTCTAATATTTCATGCTCTAATTTTATGTTCTTGATGATCTATTGATTGCTTAACTTACTTGCTTGAACTTGGAGAATACCCACTCATCTTTACCGATACTGATAGTGCACTTGTTTTTCACCCTAATCTCATCTTAAAATGGATCTTGATATGGTGATGTTCAAGTTTTTGCTGTGTGACACAAAGTGGAGGGTAAAGGACTTTTATTAGACACCACATGACTAGTTCTCAAAACACAAGACTTGTACAAGCTAGGGATCCATTGTGAAGCACTATCATCAAGCAAGTTAATGATTAGTGGGATTCATTAGTAGAAGGTTAGCCATGCAATTTTTTCTTTTTAAAAAACTTAAAACTTTTTCAAGTGTAACCTCTTTTACTAGTTTCTTCAATTTCTTCAAACTCTTTTCAAACTCTTTCTTAAAACTCTTTTTCAAACTTTTTTCAAACTTTCTTTTAGTTTCTTTTAGCCTTCACTTAGTCTTTTTTTCCTCTGATTTCAATCACCGTTTTCCTGAATTCACATTTCTTTTCTCTTTGTTTTCACTCATTTTCTCAGTCACTATCAATTCACCTTCATGTTTTATTTTCCTTTCCCATCTACCACGATTTTCACACACTTCCTTCTTTTATTTCATTGAAACAAAGAAGAGTATTTTGAGAAAATAAAGAAAAATCGGACAAAGCTTCTATCGCTTCCCCTCCTTGTGGATACAACTCGTTTTACCACTTGGCTATAACGAAAAGTTCAAAGAGACATGAGCACATTCTTTAAAGGACGTAACTCACAACACTTCTTAAATCACAATTTTAGTTGCTCCTGATTTGAACAGTGATGCAGGAAACTGTTTTGAGGTGTGGTGGCAATGATTGTCATCTTCCTCTCCGCATATAGCAGGAATTTAGGTCATGAAAATCTCTACATCTGCTAATGCTTCTCTTAAGGCATCCTTTGTAGACTTGGAAAGCCTCAGAAGCTCGTAAAGAGTGATCGAGCAGGTATGTTGGCTAGTTGAGCCATGACATCAAAATGGAAGGGAGTTGATGGTCCTATACCGCCATTTTGGAAAGCTTTAACTTAACGAAGCTTTTTTTATTTTTTCACGGATGGTTTTGTGGACTGCTCGATTGCCTCCTCAGCTAGCTGGAGGAGTCTACCATCAGTTCGCCATACTGTTTCCAGTATTGCTTGCCAGATTGATTCTTCGACGTGGGAGGTGTGCCTGTGTCAGCAACAAAGGCTGACTCCTCTTCTCCTGAACTAATAAGGGAGGTGACATCTTTTTCGGTCTCTCTTGTAGAGATACCCACCACATTACTGGAGGATGCTTTGGCCTTACCTTTGGACTTCCTGCTTGTGACAGTCGTCCACTGCTGACTTTTAACAATGTCAAGATGGACCCACATTGTCTCTCCTCGAGGAGTAAGAACAGGAATAAGGCCTTTCTCCTTCTAGTTATATGGATCCATATTGATCACTCTTAGTTCCCCTTTCAGAATGGGAACCACTTCGGTTGGTGCTGGCGGGAGATCCCAGCCGAATTGAATAGGTGATGTAGTTGTCATGTTAGTAATCACCTTTTTCTACTCTAGACGGAGCTTAAGTACCTCATCATCGATCAGAGCTTGAAGAACATCCTTGAAGACGTAGCAATCCTTGGTAGAGTGTCCCAGCATCATGTGATATAAGCAGTAATTAGGATCATCACTCTTCCCCACCTCTTCAGGACGTCTGACCTCCAGCAATTTTGAGTTTGTTACTCTTTTGGAGTAACTTAAACAAGAGACCACGTGCTCATCCTAAAAGAAATATAGTTTATTGGCACATGTGTAATATTCCTATTTTGAAATACAGTGTTTAAATAAAATATAATGGTATTTTAATACATACATGTATATTTATTTATTAATTACTAATTCTTATGTGAGTTACTATTACCAATTGTTATTAATTACTATTACCATAAATTATTATGACTTTATTAGTAGGTAATGTTATTATTGTTATTTGTATTTATGCATGTGTGTAAGTGAATCCAGCCCATGAGCCCATCATCCTAATGTAAAGCATCATCTCCTTTCTTTTTAATTTTCTTCTTTTTATCTTACATAAATAGCCTAGTCCAAAATGTAAACCCAATTCAATCTCTTTTTTACAATTTCTATTTAGTCCAATGAGCCCAGCCTAAATAGTCCAAGGCCCAAAACTCTCTCCTATATAATTCTCTCATCTCCCTAATTAACTAAACCCAAGCTAATGTAAGCCCAAACCCAAAGCCCATTGAGAAACCCAATCCCCATAAATCATAATCCTAACAAATAAATCAAATCCCAACCTAATCCTAATTCTAACTAACCATTACCCTTAAACTAATCCCTTTATCATTCGTCTTTACTTCTCCAACAAACCATCATCTCCACGCAACCCCAGTGCCGCCACCCTTGCAACCCCAGTAACCCCCAGCCTCCAATAACGCACCCACCTTGGCCGGCTTTTTATCAGGCCGAGCACCCCCCACCTCTCCGGCCATGTCCGCAAGCTCCGCGAATAATCCGCCGAGCTCTGACCATCACTCATCATCACCTGCGTGTTCTCTTCACCTCACTCTCCCATCTACCATCTTCACAGCCTCCACGGACTGCACCACCACCCGGAGTTCCTCCCCTCTCGGCCTACACCCGCACACCCGAGCCGCAGCCCAGGTTCCCAGCACAGCATGCCAACACCCCTTGCGCTCCGTCCACCACATCTCCTTCCCTCATGCGCAATGGCATCTCCCATCTCGCCGCCGTCGAGCGTGAGCACACCCGCATCCTTTTCGGCGAGATCCTCCGCGGCCTACGTCCTCCGCCAGAGCTCCGCCATGCATGTCTTCCTCCTCCCCCTGCGTGAGTGGTTCTTCCCCTTCACCTTTATCTTTTTCTCTGTTTATTAGCATGGGTGAGCGATTGTTCATACCTTCGATTTTAGATTCATTGTTGCGTTGAAGGATATACTTGATTTTCTTCCTGTAATGATTATTAATTGCAGCTTGCATTGTTAACTTGTTATGAGTGTTTCAAATTGCTAGTATCTTATTGGAGAACCATAATTTATGAATGCTTAGTGATGTTTAAATCTGGAAGAGTTTTGGTCTGGTGTGGGTTGATAACTCACTAAATGAGAGAGAAAAAAAAATAATTTACTATTGGATCATATAACATGGATTAAGTATTTGTAATAGTAATATTATGCGTCTTTCGCTTAATAATCAACTTACCGGATCCATTTAAAGAGTTGATATACTTCTGTGTGTATATGTGCATGGCTTGATTGATTAAGATTGTCATTAACCAGTAATATCATTGGTTGTTATTTATTATCATTTTGAGTCTTAAGAAGTTGAGTCTGTACTTGAATAATGGATTTTGGGTGCTGGAAAATGCATAAACTATTCTTTTATGCATTCTTAATGGATGCAAACTTATTTTTCATTTTGACTTAAATCCATGTCCCTAAGATTCACCTATTTTTATCATCTCAATTTGTGCATCTTCGCTGCCCACACCCATGGCTGCCGCACCCCATGGCTGCCGCATGCCTTACCCCAGGCTGAATCCCCTACCCGGCAGAGAACCTGCAGTACCTTCCCCTCTTCCCTCAGCAGCAGACCCCAACCGGAGATCCCTCCTCTCCCATAGCAGCCGCCATGTCCTTCTCCTCCGCTGGCGAAAGTGAGTACCTCGGAACCACCATCAGAGCACTCCATCTCTTCCGCGACCTCCACCGGAGCCCAACTCATCACCGATCTCCTCCGCGGTATCCACCGGATCTCCGACGACATTGACCCGATAAGTACTCGTTTATTGAGATCCAGGCCCGATTCGGATTCATGTTCGTTATGGACCTGATACACTGGTGATTTGAAGATCGACCTATGAGATGATTCAGAGATTCGTACCAGTTCGTACAATAAAGACCAGACGGTGATTCGGATCCAAAACCGCGTCATCTTATGTGAGTATTTGCTCTTGCACTTTTTCTTATTTATCTTTGTCAGTAGTACTCATATGATACTTGTATCATTTCATGTGAGCATATATTATGCATGTATTCATTGTTATTTAGTTTATGTTAAGTATTTTGCCCTCTTTAAATGAATTCTACATTTAATTGTTAGTCCTAAATATCATGGTTTACCTAGAAGACTTGATTGATTATACATGACACCTGCCTGATAAATAATTGTCCATGTTACTAAAGTTACTGGGAAATATTGTTATACGATAACATTATCATCCTACTTATTCTGTTCACTGCCATCATATATACTGTACTACTGGTATCCTGATCGCACTGTTGATGTTGTTACTATTGCCATCATCGAGTTATCCCAGTGATCTAGGTAACATGTGCATTAAATAATCTTAATAAGCTAATAACATGACATTAAACAACTTACACTAGGATTGAGAAAATTGATGGAGACAACGTCTGTATTCTGGGTGGACCTAGGATATAGGTTGTGCAGCGAAAGAGGGTTCCACTGCAGTGTTCCCGTGGGGTCACAGACACCCTAGCCCTGTTCTTATTCCTATTATACATGTTATACATAATACTTGACTACCTTGCAGTAGGGCCTGATTCAGCTCCAGGAGTTTGGGCCGTGATTGTGCGTATACATGGGACCCACCTAAAGTAATGACAATGTCTCTAACCAATCAGTTTCAATAACTTAGCACCTCGATTGGTACGTGTAGTAGGTGTAGTATGGGATGCGTCTATTACATGTGACAATTGGTGTTCACTAACATAATTAATAACAAAACTGATTCTTACATTGACATTATAGATTGGATCTAACTTATATATATATATTATGATGGACATCTGATTTTACTCATGACCTAATGTATATCTGACTATTGCATTGACAGGCTTATTTACTGTTCACTTATATTTGACATGTTATTTCAACATTATCTTGTATATATCTTTATAGTCTGCTTCCACGTTATATGCACGTGTACCTTCCTTTTTTATTTTACAAACTCATTGGGTCGCTTCTTGACGACCCTGGATCACACATCTAGATCTTGGATATTTTATTTTATTGATCAGGTGTTCGTGGAGATCATACGCTTCGCGAGAACCCAGAGTTTCTCTCTATTCAATTACTGGTATTCCATTTTCTTTTATTCCTATCATTATCTTTGATTAATGATATGTTAGACTCATTGTTATTATATTCCTTTATTTATCTGTTATCATGTGTGTTCATTCATATGTTATATTACAGTGTTATTGATTGTTATTCATTTTTGCATATTTTACCACATCCATACCATGCATATTGTAAATAAAAATGTGATTTTTTAATCTTTTTCTCTCTATTTTTGCAGGTCCATATTCTAATAGAGAAAAGGCCCAAAATCCCTTTAATTATCAAGAATTAAAGGAGAATAAATCAAAGCCCAAAGAGAGCCCAAAGGTTGAATCCAGGATCTGGAGAAATCCACGCGCCAAGTCAGACTTCCAGAAGGTCCACGTGGCTAACAACCTGTAACAAACTCGCACCAGAAATCTCGGCCTCAACGGCCAAGATTTTGCCGCGCTTTCCAGGATTTTGCTGCGTATCTGCGGCAGTTACAAGGCCGTTGAGCCTGAGATTCTCTCCAACAACCTGGGCTCTAGAGGCTTCTCTCTGAGGCTATAAATACACCACCAGGGCCTTCACAAAAAGAGAGGAGGAGGAGAGAGGAGAGATTAGAGGATAGAGCTTGTATTTTGTAGGTTTTCTTTAGGATTTTTAGTGCTCTAGGTCTTCTTCTTCCTCCTAGAAATTCTGCAAGAGAGAGATTGTGAGAGAGAGAAAGCTTGTGTAAACCAAGGGGTGACAACTTGTGAAGTAAGGATTAATCCAATCTCCTTTCTCTTCTATTGCATTTTCTAGTACTTACTTGCTTTCTTTAATTCAAGCTTTACTTTCATTGCACTTTTATTCATGCATTGCTTTTCTTTTCTTATGGCTAGCTAACTTCTTCTAACATGACTAGCTAACCACTAACTTTGCTAACTACTAACTCTTGGGTGATTGCTAATCTTTCATCTTGCAAGTTGTTGAGTCTTTTTCATCCCCGATGGGTTACTTTCATGCTTGGCAAGTTCTTATTGTAATTCCATATGATTCATGTGTGCCTCATTTAGAGCCTTGTCTTTAGAACAAGTGCCTTGATGGAACATGGAGATGGATCACCAACCATGTGCTATTTGTTGTACAACTTCTTTACTTCCATTAATGAATGTTGTATCTTCTTCCTTAGCATCCCTTGAGTGTCGCTCTTTGATTCCACCATTGAAAGTCTATCTTGTAGGCCTATGACATCTATGAGGCTACAAGACAAGTCCAAGAATGATCACCCGTCATCCAAGTGGGAAAGCAACTAGACCAACACGCAAGACAAACATATGCGATGAATCAACATGAGGCACGCATCACCATCACGAAGTTTAGTAAGTTTAGCAAATTAGTAAGGTTAACTAGTCATGGTTTTCTCCATCCTTAAATCTTTTATAAAGTTTTCTTTCCTTTAGTTAATTCCAAAGCAAATCTCTTCTTCGATTTCTTTTCATTTTCCATCATGCACAAATCCACCAAGTCTTTTACTTCTTTTCCAATTCTCTTCAATTCTTTTAAAAACAAAGAAGAACCTTCGTTTTCTATCTTCACATTAAACCGTAAAGCTTCCATCGTGAGCTCTCCTCGTGGATTCGACCCGTATAGCTTGTGTTACTACGGTGATTTGGAAAGGATACATCAATCATTTTAAATACATTGTGGAGTGATAAAGCACCTAAGGTTGACTCTAAACCTTCTCTCTTGTGTTGAATATTTGTGCAATCTACCACACTATCCTTTCCTTAATCAAATTTTTGGCGCCGTTGCCGGGGAGAGCAACGGTTTTTGATTTCAAGTGAAGAACTAAACGAATCTTCTTCTCTGTTGCAGGTTACAGGTGAAGAGAACAGGAAAATTTGCATTGCAGTGACATATAAGTGGCTCTGGGCTTCTGCTCTTGAAAGCAGAAACCAGTTGCCCTCTGAATTGCCGCGATTACACGGCCAAAGCCGCGGATCCACGGCAAGGAGGAGTGAACTACTGACCAAATTTCTGTAGGGTTGCTTGCTCTGCAAAATACAGCTGCTGCAATACTTAAATTCGTGTATGCTTCACCTTATATCTGCTAATAATCAATAGTAAAAAATTGGTTGCAAAGTTAAAAATTGATTAGACATTTGCATTTCTAGGCACGTGTCTTTTCAATTCATTTACTTTTACTGTTGAAGAGTGCTGGAGCAAGGTACGTGCGCATTGCATATTGACTAGGACTCACTCCTTGTTTGATTTTTATAGCTTTGAGTGGACCTTGTTTGTTTATATCGTACACTTGCACCAAACTGATTTTAAGGGCACCACCCATAAATAAGATAAGGTGGGGGATTTCATCACCCTTTCCTTGGCCCAAAAATCATTTTCCAAGCACTCACAATCCCAAGCTTGTAATAAAATTTGATAGACGTTGGCCCTAGGGACATCCGGACTCACTTAGGAGATTATCCTAAGGGGAAAAGTGTTGGAAATTGACTTTTGTAAAATCAGTGTTTAGGAAAGGGATTGAGGGCCGAAAGCCCGAAGGTTGGTGGTTACTTAATTAAGGAACGTCTTTGACGGAAAACCTCCCAACAACCTTGCCCTGACCTGGCTGATTAGCTTGTGGTCAAAGTCTACACTAAACCTCCTGTGGACGATCTAATCAGTTAGGAGTCGTCTAGGTCAGGAACCCTAGATAGCTTGGATTGATTTTTCTTTTATTGTTTGTTATTTTCATTTTTTCTTTTCGCTGGTGTGATCGGTGCACGTTGTTTGTGACTGTATATGCAAGAGTGGTTCCGTGATCCAAATTCTGCAAGACTTGTTAGAATTTCTACACTTGCACTTACATAACCACTTGACACAATGGAAAATAACGTTTCACTTCAAGATCGATTCTATCCAATTCGCACCTCCCTGCCATCATGCATTCTTCTCCCTGAACCCAATGGAAATCACTTCAAGCTGAAACCGCAATTCATTAATACACTTCCCCGATTTCATGGTCTAGAGTCTGAGGACGCGTATTTCTTCATTCGAGAGTTTGAAGAAGTAAGCGTAATGATGAGAATTTCCCAATTGACCGAGGATGCTGTTAGGTTAAGGTTCATACCATTTGCACTGAAGGATATTGCTAAGAAATGGCTTTACAATCTTCCCGTCAGTTCCATATCTTCATGGGATGATTTTGTAAAAGTCTTTCTTAAGAAATTCTATCCCATCCACAAAACAGCCCTCATGCGAAAGAATATCATGTAATTCAAGCAGGAATTACACGAACCTTTCTGGAAATATTTTGAGTGTTTCAAAGACCTTCTAGCTCTATGTCCTCATCACGGCATAGAGAAATGGCGTCAATGCCAGATTATCTATGACGGTCTAGATTACCAAACGAAAACCCTCCTTGAATCCATGTGCCAAGGGGAATTTTTGAAGAAAGATGAGAATCAGGGGTGGGATCTCTTTGAAGCCTTAGCTGAGAAAACGATTCAGTGGGAGTCATGCCCTGATAAACCCACTTCCAGAACTGGTATGCACTCCATAGAATCCTCTATAGCTGCGGAAGCCAAGATCACACAATTGATGAAGAGGATAGAACTGCTTGAGTCAAGGGAAAATTCTGTGGTCAATCAGGTCAACCCATCACCTCTGATTAAACCGGGTTGTACCTACTGTCATGATCTCAATCATGTTTTTGAGGAGTGTCCTTTGTATCAGCCCCAATCATATCAGGAGAACACGAATGCAGCTTTTACCAGACCCCCTCACAATCCATACTCCAACACATACAATTCGGGATGGCGAAACCATCTAAATTTTTTGTGGAGTCAGTCTGGTCCTGAGCAACATAGGCCACCAATTCCACATCCATATAATGCTCAGTCTCACCCATCCAGTTTCAATCGTAATGCACCGAATTTTCATCCATCTTAAAGTCTACCACAATCACAACCTTATCAAAGTCCACCACACTACCAATCACAATTCCAGTCTCCATATTATCAACATCCACCCCAGAATGATTCAGAAATATCAGAGTTGAGGAAAATGTTAGAAACCTTTACAAAGAACTATCATCAGGATATGAATAAAGTTCAGGTCCAAATTGGGCAATTGGCTAATTCAGTAAATGAGAGACAAAAAGGACTGTTACCAAGCCAGCCATTGCCAAATCCTAAACATGAAGACACGGGCCCAAGTCATTGTCATGCTATTCATACCCTGAGATCTGGAAAATAGATAGACAATAAGGTTCCTAGTCAATCATCCCATCCAGTACCAAAGCCAACACCTCCTGTCCCACTGCAACCAGTTTCTGACAAACCATCCTCTAGTACAGATCCATCCACTTCAAAAGCCAAGGGTAAAGAAAAGGTAGATGAGCAACCTTATAAGCCTAGTGTACCATTTTCAAATAGGCTTATAAATCATAAGTCAAATGCTCACATGGAGAAGATAAAAGAAATGTTCAACAAGGTCCAAATCAATGTCCCTCTTCTTGATGCCATACAACAAGTGCCATCATATGCCAAATTCTTGAAGGAAATGTGCACTAAGAAGAGGAAAACACAAGTCCCTAAGAAAGTCTTCCTAGCATCAACCATCAGCGAGTTGCTCACTGGTCCAACTCCTGTAAAATACAAAGACCCAGGGAGCCCCACCATTTCATGCATCATAGGACAGACTACCATCAATAGGGCACTACTTGATTTAGGGGCCAGCATCAATCTCTTACCTTTGTCTGTGTACCAACAATTAGGGTTAGGCGATCTTCTCCCGACCCAAATGACCATACAATTGGCTGATCGTTCTGTCAAGAGACCCAAGGGGGAAATTCACGATGTCCTTGTCAGAGTTGGGGAGTTCATATACCCTGTTGATTTTGTAGTCCTTGAGACACAACCTGTGTCTAATTCCAATCAAAGGGCTCAAACTCATGTCATTTTGGGACGACCATTCCTGGCTACAGCAAATGTCATAATCAATTGCCGGAATGGATCAATGAGGTTAACCTTTGGTAACATGACTCATGAACTGAATGTCTTCCACACACAGCCTCGTAAGACAAAAGATCAAACATTCGAGGTCAGCTTTGTTAAAGACAATTGTGAGGAAGTAAGTGAAGATTCACAAGATGAGTCACAATTTTGTGATTCTCTTAAAATGGAAAATCCTACTGTCCGAGTACCCTTTCAAAAGGGAAAAGTTGATTTGGATATTTTCACTTTCACTGAGCCAACTGTGACTGTATCCCAAGAGTATATAGTTCAAGAACCTCCAATTGACATATCCTTTGAAGACCTTTTCGCTGATGAGCTCATGTGTCTGGATGAGCCAACTCGGGGTAGGTTAACTGATTGTACACTTCCTAAGGAAAATGTTGACCTGAGTTTTGAAGAATTGTATGGAGAGGAGCAGAAATTCCTTAACATTGGAAGTAAGGAGATTAAGAGTGAAAGAGGTGATAAGGAATTCTTTAGGGAACATTGTGGTAAAATGCGGATGAATAACAGTGAGAAATTGAAGCTGGAGATGCCTAGGGCTAAGAAAGTAATTGAACTCGTTTCCCAACCAAGCTCGCACAAACAAACACACTGGAACGATGGGAAACGGGCCAGGGGGAAAAGACCAAAAGAACAGCCTAGGCAAGGGATACACTTGTAAATATTTTCTGTAAATAATTTTTTGTACACTTTTCGTAAATAATAAATAATAAAAAAAAAGAAATAAAAAAAATGAGGGACTTTTGTGCTTAAAAGAGTTTCCCCACTTTCAAAATTCAAATTTAAAATTCCTAGGTCTACATCTCTTCCCTAGGGTCCAACTCATTTTCAAAATTCCAAGTCCCTAGGGTAAATTCACTTTTAACCTTAGGATAAAAGTGGGATTCTCAAATTTTTTCCCTTCTATAAATAGCCTCTCTACCTCACCCCTCCTCCCTCAAACGGAAAAATTATCTCAGATCTGAAAAGTTCCTTCAAGCACCGCCCTCTGAAAATTTTCTTCTTCCCAGAATCCTCCTTCCTGCCGCGTTCCCGCGACCCCAGCCGCTGATCCGCGGCAGTCCTGAAGTCTCCTGCGCGCCGCCAAATTCCGCACCAGTCGATCTGAAGCGCTTGTGGCCGATCTGGTGTCAGAAACTTCATCAGCCCTTCCTGTACCCTCTGCAGAGATCGAATTTTTGTTTCCCCCCACGAATTCTGGGGGCGGTTCGAATTCCGATCTTTTCTTTTTATTGCGTTGATCTCAATTCATATCATGGCACCTAGCATTTTTTCTGAAAAAGACTTTGGGCGAATATTGTGTGATTCAAATGGATATGGGCACATGTTCTTAGACCGCATTAGGGCTTGGAATTGGTATACCTTAGTGTATAATACTGCTGAGAACGACGCATTTTATTGTCTCGAATTGGTGACAATGTTTTACACTCACATCGACCATGCATCTGTTGACACGCAAACATACCAATTTACCGTACACATGCCCATGGGCGACTGGATCATCATTATTCCTCTTCTTGAGGAACACACAAATGTCCCGACTATCACACAACACAGCGACCCTCTTCCACTGATTGAGTACATGACTGTTATGGGGGTTCGTTGTACAGAGCAGGATCGGGGGCTAAAGGCTAGCACCACGTTTAGAAATGTGCATTGCGTTGGACGCTGGATCCAACGCAACATCTTAGGGCTAGACCACACCACAACCTTTAACAGACCTGTGTTGCAAATAATACATGATTTGATGACTCGGCAACACACTGTCTGTTTAAATAAGACCATCTTCCATGCGATCATAGCCAATTCCTCCCGCACTCGGGGTGCCAAATATTCCCATCCCATCCTGATTACACGTCTGTGTAGGACTTTCCTACCGGACGATGTCTTTGATTCTTTTGACCAAGTATTTGTTACTGCAGAGAGACCCACCAGTTCATATAACAGTTATTTGCACGCGGTTTGGACACCTAGTGTCCAACCCGAAGATATACCGGTGGAGTCCTCTTCGGAGGAAAGCTTAGAGGAAGAAGATGAGCCGCAATTTTGGAGGCAGGACCCCCCATCTGATTCACGTGCCTTCATGTCCACTATCTGGAGGGGCATGAAGAAGATCTTTTGGGGGCAGGTTCGTCTTAGGAAGAAGGTAGAGGAGCAATCCTCTAGGTTGGATAGTATCGAGGGTGCGCTGAGACGATCACAGTCGGCTGGACCTAGCACCACTGCTGGTCCAAAGCGACAGAGGGAGTAGCTTCATACCTTTACCTATTTCATGCATCATTTCATCTTGCATACATTGGGGACAATGCATGAGATAGGTGTGGGGGGGTAGATGCTAACCTAGGATTTTTCATTTTCTTTTTAGGCTTTTTATTTTTTTTTTAGGATTTTCACTTTCTTTTTAGGTTTTTATTTTCTTTTAGATTTTACCTTTCTTTGTAGATTTTCTATTTTCTTGTTAGATTTTACTTTTTTAGAAAAAAAATTATAAAAAAAAGGGAAATTCTTGATCCATGCTTAAAGAATCAAACTTAACTTTAGGGATTAAGGAAGCTCTAAACTAAGATTTCTAATTATAAGTCGAAAAGAGGAGTTTTGTTAGATTTTTAGGTTAAGTAATAAAGGATTAGAAAAATTACTAGATTTTAATTCTTTCTTTAGGATATATACATCAAATATATTGAAGGATTAATCAAAAACTTTGTGACTTTATTTACATATATATATAATAAAAAAATATAGAAAAAGAAAAAAATAATAAAAATAAATATGTATATAAATAAATAATAATTACTTAGCCACTAATTAAGCTGGTTAGTCGTGCCTCAAGAAGCATTGCTAATCACGCCTAAAGGTGGTTAAGTCCTTAAATTCCTTCGTGGCCTTTTTTACTCGAGTCATCGAACCCTAGGGATGTTTTCTCATCTGGTGCCCTAAGACCGTCTGGTTTGGGAGCCATCGGTAAGAGACTCGTTACAAGGGTAAACTAGAAAGCCTAAGGATGCTAAGGAAATGTAAATAAATAAATATTGTATATATAAAAAAAAAGTTATATATATTAGTAAATAAATGAACTTAGTCTAAGAAAGATCCTTCATATTTATAGATGTATATATCCTAGGATTGATGCAAAATCCGGTTTTTGATCTTTTCCCTAAAAACTTAACCTAAGATGAAAACAAAACTCCAAATAGACGCTTATAAAAGGAATGACAAGTTTAGGGTAACCTGAAACCTATAACTTAAGTGAGAATCTTTAAAACATAGATCAAAATTTCACTAACCCTTTTATTTTTCTTTATGGATTTTGTGGGTGCAATCCGCTGAAAACCCTCAGGAGACAACACTCCTCCTCTAGGGTAACCTAGAGGTTTAACGGCTTGTTGCACGTGCTCAGTGCAATCGTGTCACCTACGAAAGTGGTGTAATAAACTAGTTAGGATTTTCTTTTTCTTTCTTTTTGCTCGAGGACGAGCAAAAGCTAGGTATGGGGGTGTGATTGTTATTCATTTTTGCATATTTTACCACATCCATACCATGCATATTGTAAATAAAAATGTGATTTTTTAATCTTTTTCTCTCTATTTTTGCAGGTCCATATTCTAATAGAGAAAAGGCCCAAAATCCCTTTAATTATCAAGAATTAAAGGAGAATAAATCAAAGCCCAAAAGAGAGCCCAAAGGTTGAATCTAGGATCTGGAGAAATCCACGCGCCAAGTCAGACTTCCAGAAGGTCCACGTGGCTAACAACCTGTAACAAACTCGCACCAGAAATCTCGGCCTCAACGGCCAAGACTTTGCCGCGCTTTCCAGGATTTTGCCGCATATCTACGGCAGTTACAAGGCCGTTGAGCCCGAGATTCTCTCCAACAACCTGGGCTCTAGAGGCTTCTCTCTGAGGCTATAAATACACCACCAGGGCCTTCGCAAAAGAGAGGAGGAGGAGAGAGGAGAGTTTAGAGGATAGAGCTTGTATTTTGTAGGTTTTTCTCTAGGATTTTTAGTGCTCTAGGTCTTCTTCTTCCTCCTAGAAATTCTGCAAGAGAGAGATTGTGAGAGAGAGAAAGCTTGTGTAAACCAAGGGGTGACAACTTGTGAAGCAAGGATTAATCCAATCTCCTTTCTCTTCTATTGCATTTTCTAGTACTTACTTGCTTTCTTTAATTCAAGCTTTACTTTCATTGCACTTTTATTCATGCATTGCTTTTCTTTTCTTATGGCTAGCTAACTTCTTCTAACATGACTAGCTAACCACTAACTTTGCTAACTACTAACTCTTGGGTGATTGCTAATCTTTCATCTTGCAAGTTGTTGAGTCTTTTTCATCCCCGATGGGTTACTTTCATGCTTGGCAAGTTCTTGTTGTAATTCCATATGATTCATGTGTGCCTCATTTAGAGCCTTGTCTTTAGAACAAGTGCCTTGATGGAACATGGAGATGGATCACCAACCATATGCTATTTGTTGTACAACTTCTTTACTTCCATTAATGAATGTTGTATCTTCTTCCTTAGCATCCCTTGAGTGTCGCTCTTTGATTCCACCATTGAAAGTCTATCTTGTAGGCTTATGACATCTATGAGGCTACAAGACAAGTCCAAGAATGATCACCCGTCATCCAAGTGGGAAAGCAACTAGACCAACACGCAAGACAAACATATGCCGATGAATCAACATGAGGCACGCATCACCATCACGAAGTTTAGTAAGTTTAGCAAATTAGTAAGGTTAGCTAGTCATGGTTTTCTCCATCCTTAAATCTTTTATAAAGTTTTCTTTCCTTTAGTTTAATTCCAAAGCAAATCTCTTCTTCGATTTCTTTTCATTTTCCATCATGCACAAATCCACCAAGTCTTTTACTTCTTTTTCCAATTCTTTTCAATTCTTTTAAAAACAAAGAAGAACCTTCGTTTTCTATCTTCACATTAAACCGTAAAGCTTCCATCGTGAGCTCTCCTCGTGGATTCGACCCGTATAGCTTGTGCTACTACGGTGATTTGGAAAGGATACATCAATCATTTTAAATACATTGTGGAGTGATAAAGCACCTAAGGTTGACTCTAAACCTTCTCTCTTGTGTTGAATATTTGTGCAATCTACCACACTATCCTTTCCTTAATCAGTTATCATGTAATCATTATAATTATATAGCTTGTTCAGGTTATTTTAGTTTTGGCGTGTATACATGGGGTATTCTCCTCGCGTATATACGTAGTCGACTCTGATCGCGACTTTATTTTCATATATTTTGGGAAGTGGGGTGTGACAACGTGCTTGGTCAAGAGCCATATTACCTCTGACTAACTGAGTTTTCAAAGGTGACTTGACCTTCTTTACCAGAGTATCTCTTCTCCTTGGTTGAGAAGACGACTCGGGGCTCACCGTGTTAGTTTGTCGGGACTTGGCTTGCTGTCTATTTCTTCAGCCCAGACCCTGATGACAATTTCTTCCGCCTGTTCGTCTTGTAGCAACTGCTTTCAAGCGACATTCTGCCACCCCATTTGAGCGAGGAGGGCAGTTTACAAATTGTGTCGGCATGTCTCAACCAGTGTAGACTAGGTCATGACAATGGAGTGCCATGCTCCAAAATCTTTCAATGAAGGTTTTAATAAACTCTCTTTTTTTCTTGGTTGCAAGTAGAGTTGGCACAGAAATTTATGTATCATCTTCAAAGAAATGAGCCAGAAACAACTTCTTGAGGTTGGCCTATGTTTTGATCGAGCCGGCATGAAGTTTTATAAACCATTCAAAGAGTGTCGATGAATAAATAAGCCATAATAGCATCGTTCGATACTAAATTCCCAGTTTGAGACTTGAAGTAGTATATGTGTTGGTTCAGCGACCCTTTACCATCGAAGGTATGGAGGGTCAGTACATTGAACTTGGAAGAGTAAGAAGTTGTATCCCACTCGGCTGCATTGGACCGGATTATCCCCGCGTCTTAAAGACCGTCTTGGTTGCTAGGGCTTCGAGACGTTGCTCCAATTTACACATCCTCTTGGAATGAATGCTTCCGTTTTTTGAGTTATCCTCCTCTTCAAATGAAGATTTTGGTGGCTTGGAGTTGGAATGCTCTTCATTTTCAGTGTTTACAGAAGATGAACTCTCCCTTCCTTCATTTTGCCCTTGGACTTCTTGGAAGGAGTTCTTTGGGTTTTTTTCTCTTTAAGCAGTTGTGACAGCATCTGCTTAAGGATATCGATAGATTCTTATTGAGCTTGAATCATATCGATTTGTTCCCTTTGGACGCGGGCCTGCTCTTCGAATTGCCTGGCCACTTCCTCGGGAGTTCTCGCCATGTAAACAAAGTCCGAACTAGAATTCGAAGACTAAGATTCAATGATGGCGGAGTGCTCATTATTTACCTCAATTTTTCTGGCTAACAAATTGTAGTTGACTGGGGCAATTGTTCCAGTGGGGGTCGCGTGTGTCAGTATACCCCTTCAGGCTTGACAAGGATATCCTTGAAACCTGGAGACTGGTCAGTCGACTCCTCTGAATTGATAGCCTGTTGCTTTCATTTGGACTTGCTTGGTGTGGAACTTGGCCCCACCATGTTTGTAGTTACTTCTGGGTATTCAATGTTGGAGAACGATTTCTTCTTCCAGGATCATCATTTCTCGGCTGATGTTTGAAGCCGCTGATAGCCGGCTAAAAATCGAGTGTTTGTTTATCAGAAAGCCGCAATGGCAATCAAAAAGTAACACTGAGATGAGCCGCTCACGGTGATATTGAGGGGTGATTTGATGAACACTCCTTTTCTTAGTCAGGTGGTCCTTTAGGTTCGTTGTGGTGATGTCTGAGGAACTAGCCTCTAACCCCTGGGGGTGAGGGCTTTTTGGCTCTCTATGTCATGAAGACATGCCATTCTGATTTGTTGAGATACGAGCCTCACGCGGTGTTGAAACGCGGATCTCCAGCGTTGATTGAGTTTGACTCAGAACGCGAGCTTCGTGTTTAGAATTAGAAAAACGGATGTCGCATTCTGAGATAGGCAGAACGCGAGTCTCGCATTTAGAATTAGATGAGGGCGTCACGTTCTGAGACGGGCAGAACGCGGGTCTCGCGTTTTGGAGAAGGCAGAACATGAGTCTCGCATTTGACGCGGACCTCGCATAATTGAAGAATGCGAGACTCGCATTCTGTAGAAGCGCGGTCCTCATGTTGCTTGAAAGAAATGCAGGAATGAACCTCGCATTCTGAATCTTCAGAACAGATTGCCTCGGCAGAATTTTCAATCTGTTGTCCACGAGCATGATGCCTTCGTCGGTGTTCAGCATTTTAATTAAGCCGCAATGGTTGTTGAGAACCCTCGGCCACCTGAAATTGCACAGTTCGGAGAGGAGAGTGAAGGCGGGATTGATCTTCACCGTCATTATAATCGTGTAATGATGCATTAGCCCGCGAGTCTCCTGAGATTGCATAAGAGATTTTCATAACCTCATTAGAAGTGGCACCGCTCGTGCTGTAAGCAGAAGTACAGGCTACTCTGGGAGAAATCTCCGAAGAGATTTGAGAGCGAGTCACAGAAGAGACTTTGTGGTACTGCCGCATTATTTTGGGGCTGGCAGAGCTCAGGAAAGGAACTTCTCTTCCTTGGTCGAATTTAACGATGAGGGATTCCACCGTTTTCCTTAGAAGCTGAACGTCAGCTTGGTCCAGGCCTTCTCATCAGTAGAGAATGAAGTCCCCAGTGGAGTCGTCATCTTTTGTTTGGTCAGAAAATAGCATGAAGTAAAATTTCTTTGAGTGAATGAAAATTAACAATGGAATAATTCTGATTACAAAAGAGGGAAAATAATTAGTTCTCCCTTTTGTTTAGGGATGGGTTCTTGATGTAGCGATGGAGAGTGATTCTTTTTCTCTGGTGACCGGCTGAATGAACAAGTTTCTCTTCGGAATGTTCTCGAAAGTAATCAGAGAGGGGCTCTATTTTTAACACACTAAGTGTTTTAGAGCCTACTGATTTCTCTTTTTCTCTCTCGTAGACTTTTTTAAAAGAAAGAGAAAAGCAAGAAGCTTTTAGCTTGAGAATTCTCAGCTCTCAATCTTCAAAAGTCTCTCTTTTTCTTCTTTGGCCTCCAAAAAGTCCTCCCTGTTGGCCCAAAGGACCATCACCCTAGTTTTGATGATAATTAACTTATGTAGTTATAGTACAAACGATCTTATGTCTATTTAGTTTTAGATATTTAATCAAGATCTTAGTCGGTTTTTAGCTTCAACAAAAGATTCAAAGTCAAGTTTTGAAGCTAGCACGTATTGATTCAAGAGTTCGCGTATCAAGATCGCATCATATACTCAAAGGGTGTCTAGCTCATGGATCAAGGTTTGGACCAAGTCAAGAAGGAGAAGAAGATTTTTCAAGAAGACTTGTGTCATGTTTGTAAGTATTAAGATTATGTTTTTAGATAAAATGTAAAAGATAGATTAGTTGTGGATTGCTCAAGCTCATATACACACACACAAAAATTTATAAAGTATTTTCATAAGAATAGTTTTGATTTTAGAAAATACCATTTTTGTTTTGAGCTTCAAAGTTTACATCCTTATATTTCATGATTAGATTTCATCAAAACAAGCTTATATGGTTTATATGTGTTTTGGATTTCATCCATGCACATTGTTGGTTCAAATGTTTAGAAAATTTATTTGATGTTTTTATATCATGTGTTTGAGTTTTGCATTTATTAAAACTTATTTTAGATCTTATTGTCATAAACATAGATATTTCATCTTATATGTGTATTGTTGGCCCAAAGGCCTTCCACCCTAGTTTTGATGATGATTAACTCATGTAGTTATGTTTACTAATAATCTTGTGTTGTTTAAGTTTCAGATCATTAACCAAGATATTAGTTTGTGATTAGCTTCAACAAAGGAGTTTAGAAGCTTTTCATGGTGTTTCCAGGGCCAAAGCATCAAGATCACACATTGCCTAGCCCATGGATGGAGTTTTGGAGCAAGTCAACTTGAAGATGAAGATTATCAAGAAGACTTAGGTATCCTAGTTTAGTTAGTGTGTTTTAGATCCATTTGTAAAGCTTAGAATAGTTGATATGCTCAAGTGCACAACACACACGTTTTTATGTTTTGGATTTGGTTTTCATGAATAGTTTGATCAAACAAGTTTAATTTGTTTATATGTATAATAGATGGTTTCTATTTATACATGCATGCTTTAAACTTGCTAGACAAACTTATTTTGACTATCTTATTCATGTATTGAAAAATCAAGTTTGATAAAAATACAAGTTTTGTTTTTGATAAAATTTGCAAGACTCAAAATGAATCGATATGTTTGATATATGTCTTGAAATTTTTATCACTAGTTTGTGTTTCAATACAAAATGTTAAAACAAGTTTTATGGGATTTTCAGAAAAGATAAAAGATTTTTATAAAATAATTTTCCCAGTTTTTCTGACCCAGTTTCTGTTCCAGGCTTCTATTAGTCGACTAAGTCAACTGACCTAGTCGACTAGGCTGAAGTCGGTCGACCGGGTCGGTCGACCGACGTGCACAAATCTGTGCACGTTTGGAGACACTGGGACGGTCGACCGGGACGGTCGACCGGTCTGAGAGCAGAGCTCTCTGTTTGTTTGGGTCGACCGGGCCGGTCGACCGTGGTTGCCCAACGGTCACAATTCTGACCGTTGGCGGTCGACCGGACCGGTCGACCGCTGCCTGTCAGAGCTGCCAGCTCAGCTCTAACGGTTAGTTTTCTATTGGGGCTATATATACCCCATCTCTTCATAGTTTTTGTAGAAGTTTTAAGAGCAAAAATTTCAGACCTTCTTAAGTGTTTTTTAAAGAGTTTTCAAAAGTATTTGGGGCTTTAATCTTTCAATCTTTATTGTTTTAGGTTTTTGGAAAAATCAAAGAAAAGAGGATTTTGGGAGATTTGTCTTGGTTTTTATTCTATATCTTTTGCAAGAATTTTCCCAAGTGTTTTTTCTTTATTGCTTGTTTTCCAAACACCTAGTTTTCCACACTTGAGCTATCTTCTATCCTAATCTATTTAGGATCTTTGTTTTGTGGAAAAAGAAAAAGGAAAGAGGTTTGTGGTTGAAAGAGACCACCTATTGTAAACCCTTGATTTCTTGGTTGCTCCCTCTTTGGTAGAGGTTGAGGTTGTGATTTGGGTTGTTGGTTTGCTCCCTCTATTGTGAGGTGGAGATTGGTGTTTACTCCCTCTTGGTGAGGTGGAGTTGGTTGTTGGTTTGTATCCCTCAAGTGTGAGGTGGATTGGTTGTTGTATTGGCTACGGGCCTACCCCTCGGTTGTGAGGTGGTTGTTTGAGAGAGGAGTTCGGTACTCCATTGTTGTAAAAATCCTTCTCGGTGAAGGTTCCCTCGGTGGGAGTCCTTGGTGGACGTTATAGTGGATTGGAAATCCTACACGGTGGTGTAGGCGGGGATGTAGAGCAAGGGTGCTCGAACCTCGAAACATATCTTGGCCTTTGCGTTTGATCCACTTGTCTCTCAACTCTCTCTCTCTCTCTTTACATTTGTGCAAAACATCATTCATCATTCATATTATACTTGTTTGCATTTGTGTTGTGCCTTGCATATTTCATATTGCTATATCATCTTATATGCTTGGTTGTTTGTGTGTGCCTCACTTGTACTTAATCAACAAGAGCTTCACATAGCACCTCAACCCATTCAAGGGGAATCAAGAGGAGTTAGTCCAGAGCCCTTCACGGGGAATTCGGCTACACTTGTTGATTGTACTAAGTGTGTTTGCAAGATTTGCATTAGCTTCCGAATTTAGCGCACTTAGTTTTGCATTTAGTCCTAGATTAGCACTTACACCTATTCACCCCCCCCCTCTAGGTGTTTTTTTTTCATGTATTGGATCATATCCATACACACTAAGCTTCAAAAGTGTTTAAAATATCTTGTTTTTATATTTGAAGAAGTTTTAGAAAAATTGTTTATCCAATTGAAGATTGTTATTTGAAAACTACGTGATTTTATTTAAGGCAAAATTTCTATATCACAAAAATAATTCAAAAAGTTTGTAATATGTGCTGATTTTTTATCACATATTTGGACTTCAAAGTATTTCAATGAACTTATTTTTTTAGATTTTATGTGATTTTATGGGATTTTATAGGAGTTTATAGACCAAGATTTAATCCCAAAAATTTCCTGACCTGGCCTTCTGGCGGTCGACCGACTGGTCGATCGAGCCAGAAGTCGGTGGACCGGGCAGTCGACCGATGTGCACAGAAATGTGCAGGGGCCTTGGCTTGAGGGCTGATCGACCGGGCGGTCGAGTGATCCAGAGAGTTCACTCTCTGGATCTGGCTCTGGTCGATCGCCCGGTCGATCGTCCAGAGAGCTTTGCTCTCTGGATCTTCTCTTAGTCGACCGACAGGTCAAGACCTGGGTGCGGTCGACCAGGTAGTCGACCGGCAGCCCCAACGGTCATAAATATGAACGTTGGACGGTCGACCGGCCGGTCGACCGATAGGTCATCTGGCCTACAAATTTGACCCCAACGCTATATTTCTGAACTCTATTTAAGGGGGTTGTTGTGGCTAGTTTTACACAAGATTTGAAGAGGGTTTTTGAGCCAGTTTTTCCATCTCTCTTAGGATTTTTCTCCATTTGTTTTTGGACTAAAACTTCCATATCAAAAAGGAGAGTTTTCAAGAGAGTTTTTCAAAAGAGATTTCAAGAGTTTTCAAGAGTGAAAATCCTTCATAGTGTTGAAGGCGGGGACGTAGAGCAAGGGTGCTCGAACCTTGAAACAATTCTCCTGTGTTTGCGATTACTCATCTCTCTCTCACTTGTGTTTATATATTTTGCATGCTTATATTGTTTATCTCTTTATATACTTGATATATCTTGTGCTCTATTGATATATGCTTGGGATTGTTTGTTCACACTTGTATCCAATCAAGAGAGCTATAATGGCACCACAACTCTTAATCTAGAGGAATCTAGAGGAGATAGTTCAGAGCCCTTCACCGGAAATTCAGTTAACTCTTGTGTTATACTTTGTGTGTTAGCTTAATAGCTTTGTTTGCATAAATAGTTTTTAATTCTGTATCATTTGCATTAGATTAGCTTGTACACTTATTCACCCCCTCTAGGTGTATTTCACTCTCCTCCTTCATAGCTCCTCAGGCTATTTATAGGGAGTCAGGTGGGTATAATAGTCCCCTATAATCCCTCCATAATGGGGATTAACCCCATCTATTACATGGGGAGTTAATTGACCCAGTAATAGAGATCAGTTATAACAGAAACGCGAGTCTCGCGGTGGACGCGGACGTTCGCGTTGTTTGTTGTAGATGCGGATGTCTCAGTCAAAACGCAGAGTTGCTCAGACCTATGCTTGAAATGGGACGCGGAGTTACTCAGACCCGTGTTTGAAGTAAGACGCGGGGTTGCTCAGACCCCCGTGAAATGCGAAGTTACTCAAACTCTCATTTGAAGAAAAACGCGAGGTTCCTCGGAACCGCATGAGATGCAGAGTTACTCAGACCCACGTTTAAAGTAAGACGTGAGGTTGCTCAGACCCGCATAAGACCCGTATATGTTTTCCTTTGAACGCGAAGTCCGCGTTTTAGTCGAAAGCGACCTTCGCCTTGAAGTGAGGTTCGCGTCTGATGACTGGTCCTTAGTGATTTTTAGACAGCCTACAGTAACTTACGCCTTAATGCAATCTTTGAACGATGATGATTTATCTAGAGTAATCAATTGTGAATCTACATATGAATTATGGAATATTTTGATTATTACTCATAAAAGAACATCACAAGTTAAGTTAGCCAAAATTGATTTTCTCATTTCTCAATATGAAAAATTCAAAATGCATGAAAATGAATCTATGGATGAAATGCATACTCGGTTCAGCAAGGTTATTAATGGCTTGATTTTCTTAGTTGAACCAATCTTCAACGACAACGAGGTGAGGAAGATAATTCGTTCACTTCCCAAATCGTGGGAGGTTAAAAATACCACCTTGAAGAAATTGAATGATTCTGATTGGTAATAAAAAAAATGCATAATTGTCATCATATTTACTATCACATTTTCACATTTATTCATATAATAATGCACATTTATTAATATTTTGTTATTTAATGTGTGCAGGCCTTGAGTTTTGAATTAAATAAAGAATTAAAGCTTAATGAAGCCCAAAAGCCCATATCCAAGCCCAAGTCCAAGCCCAGGTGTAAAAGTGCAATTACAAGAAGTCAAAGTGCAAATACAAGATGTAAATATTGCAAATACTACAAAGAGGGAAGGATAGACTTCTATTCAACCCTAAACACTTGCAGATGAGTATAAAAGCCAAAGAAGGAGAATTTAAGATCACAAATTCGTGGATAAAAGATTTGGGATCTAGGTAACTTGATTCCCAAGTTATATTCAAATCCAAAGATGAAGAGCTTAGATTCAACTTCCAGAAGAAAACGACCAGATGGACGGATCAGGAGAAGCCACGCGCCAAAGCGCGTGGCAACAGATAACATTGAGCCGCGGAAACGCGGCCCAAGCCGCGTTTCCGCAGCATTTCAGTCTCATCTTGTCAACTGCTTTCGTGGAGAGGTTTATCCAGGACTCTGCTCCCTTCTGCACCTATAAATACCCCTGCAGTGCAACCGAGAACAGCGTCCAGAGCCAGAGGGCCAAATCTAGGGTTTTAGGCTTTCTTCTTTCTTGTAGTTTAGGTTTTCTTTTTTTTTTAATTTTTATGTAAGTGAGGGAGAGGGCTATGTTGAGAGTGACACCGATGTATGCTTCTCTTCTCTTCCATTGTATCAAGTAATAAAGGTAACTTTTCTTTTTATGTCATTGCTTTATTTTCCTTTTTGTTTTCTTCTCTTTTTCTATTTTTATCTCTGTTGGTTTATGATGAGCATGCAAGTGATTTCCAAAGCACAAGTATAACGAATCTTGGTGGGTGCCAACGATATTTCATGGTGATGTTCTCCTCCTCAAGGTACGTATCACTTCATACTTGCCCAAGCTTGATGATATAATGCGAACAGGGGACTGAGATCGATCCTATGGTTTATGCGTTCAACGCCTCCGAAGCAAGGTAGAACGTGTTAGGTTTTCACGTAATTCATTGACCATACGAAGGTAAGTGTTTATTCTATTTTCTTGTTTTAGATTAAGTCACCAACACCTCTCCTTCAAATTCTTTCTTTCCCATCTCATTGTAATTATCACTTTTTCATCTTCTTTCTAACTTAACTTTAATTATTCTTTTTGTTAACTTAAAGAAAATAATTTTTAGAGATAACTTACAAACGCTTCTATCGCTAGTCCCTCCCTGAGGATCACGACCCGCATAGCCACTGCTACTGCGGATTCGAATTGAGAACCTTGCACAACTTGTTCTAAATCTAATATTATTTATTTTGTGTGCAGGTAAAAACTCAATCAAAAAATTTTGATTGAGATTTGCCTGTGCAACAAAAATAAAGATGTTAGATTTAGAAGTAGTTGTGCAAGGTTCTCAATTCTAATCCGCGGTAGCAGTGGCTATGCGGGTCGTGATCCTCAGGGAGGGACTAGCGATGGAAGCGTTTGTAAGTTATCTCTAAAAATTTCTCTTTTTTTAGTTATTAAAAGGAAAATAAGAAAATATTAATTAAAGTTAGTTTAGAAAGAAAGCGGTATTTTACAATGAGTCAGAAAAGAAAGAATTGGGAGAAGTGTTGTGATTTAATCTACAAGAATAAAAGAAAAGAAAAGAAAAGGAAGAAACACTAACTCAGTTTGGTTGAAGAAAAATATGAAATCTTAACACTTTCTACCTTGCTTTGGAGGCATGAACGCATAAACCATAGGATCGATCTCAGTCCCCTGTTCGCATTATATCATCAAGCCTTGGCAAGTATGAATTGATTCGTACCTTGAGGAGGAGAACATCTCCATGAAGTATCGTTGGCACTCGCTAAGACTTGTTATACTTGTGCTTCAGAAATCACTTGCATACTCATCACAACCAACAGAGATAAAAATAGAAAAAGAGAAGAAAACAAAAAAAAGTAAAAGCAATTAACAAAAGAAAATATTACCTTTATTGCTTGAAACAAACGAAGAGAAGAGAAGCATACATCGGTGTCACTCTCAACATAGCTATCTCCCTCACTTACATAAAAGATACAAAAAAGAAAAGGAAAGAAAACCTAAACTAGAAGAAAGAAAAAAAAACCTAAAACCCTAGATTTGGCCCTCTGGCTCTGCCTCTGGACGCCCTTCTCGGTTGCACTGCAGGGGTATTTATAGGTGCAGAAGGAGGTAGAGTCCCAACACAACTCTCCCACGAAAACGGGTCCCCAGATAACACTGGATTGCCGCGGAAACGCGGCTTGGGCCGTGTTTCCGCGGCCTGGTAGTGGCGGCTGGCCACGCGCTTTGGCGCGTGGCCTCCCCTGGTCCGTCTATCTGGGCTTTTGCTTCTGGAAGTTTGATCCTGGCTCTTTATCTTGGGATTTAGATATAACTTGGGAAGCAAGTTACCTAGATCCCAAATCTTTTCCACGAATTTCCTTCTCTTCTTTTAGCTTTTATCCTCATCCCGTAAGTGTTTAGGGTTGAATAGAAGTCTATCCTTCCCTCTTCTTTAATATTTGCAACTTTGGCCCTTGTGTATTTGCACTTTTGAAAATTTATATTTGCACTTTTGCACTTGGGCTTGAATATGGGCTTTTGGGCTTCTTTTAGGCTTTATTTATTATTAAAATAAGAACTCAAGGCTTGCACACAATAAATCATAAAATATTAGTAAATGTGCAGAATTATATGAATAAATATGAAAATGTGATGGTAAATATGATGATAAAAATGCACTTTTCACTACCAATCACACCCCCACACTTATCTTTTTGCTCGTCCTCGAGTAAAAATCAAAGAAAAAGAAAAAGAAAAGAAAAATTAATCTAACCTAACTCACTTTCGTAGGAATCACGGTTGCACTTAGCACGTGCAACAAGCCGTTAAACCCCTAGGTTACCGTAGAGGACGAGTGTTGTCTCGTGAGGGTTTTCAGCGGATTACACCCACAAAATCCATAAAAAGGAAAAATATTTGAAATACTTTTGAAAAGACTAAGAAATCTATAAGTTTTTAGGATCCTCATTTTATTCATTCTTAAACTTAGTCTTTATAAAGTAAATTGTTATCCATTTTAGGTAAGGGTCAAAATTGAATTTTTGTATAGTCTTTTTCGTTACCAAAAATCATATGCATCCTTATGAATTTTTACTAGGAATTCCTTAACTTGGACTCTCATGCCTCTTTATTTGTTTAATATTTTTTTAATATGTATAACTCATCTAATTTTCTTTCGTATAAGCATCAAGGCTTCTTGAGGCCCTCATACCTAACTAATTGATTATTAGATGTGTTAGTACATATATAAGTAATTTTTCCTTAATTTCCTTAGGCTTTCTAATCCACCCATGTAACGAACTTAAAGTCGATAACTCCCAAACCGGTTGGCTTTAGGGCACCAGGTGAGAAAACACCCCGCGGACTCAAATTCGAGTGAACTAGGCCCCAAAACTAAGGACTTTATTTTATTTACTCACCTTTAGGCATGAATACTTATGCCTCTTGAGGCACATGTATCAGCCTTAATTAGTGATTTTCTTTTCTTTCTTTTTTTTTATATATATGAGGCACAAAGGTCTTCGTCTTAGAATCCTAGATATGCATTAGGTATGCAAATTTCATTAAGGTAAAAATCAAGACTAACTAATTATTCAATTTCTCCTCCTATACCTAAAAATTCAACAATTTATTTATTTTGACCAAGTTTTTAGAAATCCTAATCATGATTTTCCTAATTCTTAAGACTAACTTAGATTTCTTTCAAAAGATAAGTCAAAATATTGTCCTTTTTATAAGTTTTTTTTTTAAGATTTTTTTTATTAGCAGATTTTTGTTAGTTTCTACCTATGTTAGTATGTTAGTGAAGCCCACCCCACACTTATCTCATGCATTGTCCTCAATGTATGAATGAATGCATATATGCATGAAAAAGAACAAGGGAAAGCAGAAGTTACCTTAAGGTGGTGGTTCCGGTGGTGGTCTAATTGGTCCGCGAAATGCGGCCCAATCAAGATAATGTGGTAGTTTACGGGACCTACCTTTATTGACCTCTTTTTTATTTACATATTTACAGTCCCCAGAATGAATAGGATCATGGAAGATCCTCTCGTGAAACTTACTCCCTTTACATGACCAGTCCTGGAAAATCATCATAGAGTCATGGTCTATACCTATGTCAATCAAAAGAATGTGACTTGATAGAATGGTTGATTTGGACTCAAGAATGATCGGTTCAGGAACTAATACCGACTCAGGAAAGAAACTCAAATCAAGTAAGGGTTCAGGAGTCGGGCTAGGTTCAAGAATTGGGTCCAAGTTAAGAAATTGAAACTCAAGTCCACAATCATTTTCCCACAATTGAATGTGACTCAATGTTGGTGATCAAGTTCAGGAATGATAGGTGTGGGAATCAAAACTGACTCTAAAATATTACCTAAGTCGGGTAACAAAACAGGAGTTAATAATGATTCAGAAATTTGAACTTGATCATAGATTTGGGAATCTAGGTCACATATCTCATTAGTTTCAATCTCATAAAAATTAGAACTTGCCAATTTGTCAATGGGACTTTCAAAAGTATGAAATTGGTCAAGTTCACTATGATGATCTTCAAAAATTGGTGATTCAATTTCATGATCTATGGGCACAGGAATAAATGTTGGCTCAGAAAGTTGGTCCAAATTGGGTAAGGATACTGGAGTCAACATAGATTCGAAGATGGAAACTAAATCGCAAAGTTGGGGATCGGGTTCACATTCACAATCTAATTCAATCTCATTGAAATTAAAACTAGCCAATTTGTCCAAGGATTGAGATTGGTCCAGTTCATATTGATGTGATGAAATTGAATTTTGATCAAGGTCTTCTAGATAGGATGATTCTTGGTTCCTATCAACTTGGTTGGTAAGTTCAAGAATGTTTGAAAGTCTAGAAATTTGATCATTCATTATCTCTTGCAACCGATCCACTTTTTCTTCTAACCCATTGAATGGATCATTGGAGGATTGAAACATTGGTGATGTGGGAAAAGACATGTACGAAGATAATGGTTGAACAGGTGGTTGACCATATGGCTCAGGGGTGTTGAATCCCCATTGACTCTGTGAAGAGTAGTGATGATTATTCCAATCTTGTTCATAGTATTGGGGCTGGGGCATGTAATGATTCGGATAAGACCAATCTGGCATACTAGGTTGGTTAGAGTTATGATATGCCGGGTTGGTAATATCCGAAAATGAGGTTGGTGTATAATATGGATCCTCATTAAAATTGAAAAAAATTATTGTTATAGGCCATATCACACAAAACAAACAAAAGAAAAAGAAAACAAACAAATAAACAAACAATAAAAGAAAAATTTCTAACCTAAGTTAGGGTAGACCTATGACCTAGACGACTCCTAACTGGTTAGACTGTCCACGGGAGGTAGGGTGCAGACTTTGACCACAAGTTAATCAGCCAGGTCAGGGCAAGAGTGGTGGGAGGTTTTCCGTCAAAGACGTTCCTTAATTAAATAACCACCAATCTTCGGGCTTTCGGCCCTCAATCCCTTTCATAGACACTGATTTGGTAAGAGTCAAATTCCAACACTGTTCCCCCTTAGGATAATCTCCTAATTGAGTCCGAGATGTCCCTAGGGCCAACGTCTACTAATTTTAAGTTAGGCTTGGGTTAGTGAGTGCTTGGAATCTGATTTTTGGGTCAAGGAAGGGTGATGAAATCCCCACCTTATCTTGTTAATGGGTTATGCCCTTAAAATAAATTTGTGCAAGTGTACAAAATATGTAAATAAGATTCACTCAAAGCATCAACCAAGAGATGAGTCCTATTCTACATGCAATGCGAACGTACCTTACTCCAGCACTCTTCAACAGTAAAATAAAGGAATTGAAAAGACACGTGCCTAATATGCAAACGTCTAATCAATTTTTTATCTTTATCAACAAATATTTTACTGTTGGTTAATTAATAGTAAGCAGGGTTATCACAGAATAAAATTTAACAGAGAAGTACACAGATATTGCCAGTTTCAGAAACCTGCAAAAATTTCAGTCAGTAGTCCTCTGCTACTGCCGCGGATCCGCGGCTATTGCCGCGTTTGCGCGGCAAAGTAGCAGGCTCTGCTGCTCTGCCTTCGAGGGCAGAGGCACAGAGTTGCTATATGTCCACTTCTGCTGTTATTTTTCTGTTCTCCAAACCTGCAAACAGAAAAGAATAAAAGAATTAGTTAATAATTTTTTTTATTATTAGAGAATAACTTACCGTCTCTCCCCGGCAACGGCGCCAATTTTTTGATTGAGTTTTTACCTGCACACAAAATAAATAATATTAGATTTAGAACAAGTTGTGCAAGGTTCTCAATTCGAATCCGCAGTAGCAGTGGCTATGCGGGTCGTGATCCTCAGGGAGAGACTAGCGATAGAAGCGTTTGTAAGTTATCTCTACGAAAGTGAGTTAGGTTAGATTAATTTTTCTTTTCTTTTTCTTTTTCTTTGATTTTTACTCGAGGACGAGCAAAAAGATAAGTGTGGGGGTGTGATTGGTAGTGAAAAGTGCATTTTTATCATCATATTTACCATCACATTTTCATATTTATTCATATAATTCTGCACATTTACTAATATTTTATGATTTATTGTGTGCAAGCCTTGAGTTCTTATTTTAATAATAAATAAAGCCTAAAAGAAGCCCAAAAGCCCATATTCAAGCCCAAGTGCAAAAGTGCAAATATAAATTTTCAAAAGTGCAAATACACAAGGGCCAAAGTTGCAAATATTAAAGAAGAGGGAAGGATAGACTTCTATTCAACCCTAAACACTTGCGGGATGAGGATAAAAGCTAAAAGAAGAGAAGGAAATTCGTGGAAAAGATTTGGGATCTAGGTAACTTGCTTCCCAAGTTATATCTAAATCCCAAGATAAAGAGCCAGGATCAAACTTCCAGAAGCAAAAGCCCAGATAGACGGACCAGGGGAGGCCACGCGCCAAAGCGCGTGGCCAGCCGCCACTACCAGGCCGCGGAAACGCGGCCCAAGCCGCGTTTCCGCGGCAATCCAGTGTTATCTGGGGACCCGTTTTCGTGGGAGAGTTGTGTTGGGACTCTACCTCCTTCTGCACCTATAAATACCCCTGCAGTGCAACCGAGAAGGGCGTCCAGAGGCAGAGCCAGAGGGCCAAATCTAGGGTTTTAGGTTTTTTTTCTTTCTTCTAGTTTAGGTTTTCTTTCCTTTTCTTTTTGTATCTTTTATGTAAGTGAGGGAGATAGCTATGTTGAGAGTGACACCGATGTATGCTTCTCTTCTCTTCGTTTGTTTCAAGCAATAAAGGTAATATTTTTCTTTTGTTAATTGCTTTTACTTTTTTTTTGTTTTCTTCTCTTTTTCTATTTTTATCTCTGTTGGTTTGTGATGAGTATGCAAGTGATTTCTGAAGCACAAGTATAACAAGTCTTAGCGAGTGCCAACGATACTTCATGGAGATGTTCTCCTCCTCAAGGTACGAATCAATTCATACTTGCCAAGGCTTGATGATATAATGCGAACAGGGGACTGAGATCGATCCTATGGTTTATGCGTTCATGCCTCCAAAGCAAGGTAGAAAGTGTTAAGATTTCATATTTTTCTTCAACCAAACTGAGTTAGTGTTTCTTCCTTTTCTTTTCTTTTCTTTTATTCTTGTAGATTAAATCACAACACTTCTCCCAATTCTTTCTTTTCTGACTCATTGTAAAATACCGCTTTCTTTCTAAACTAACTTTAATATTTTCTTATTTTCCTTTTAATAACTAAAAAAAAGAGAAATTTTTAGAGATAACTTACAAACGCTTCCATCGCTAGTCCCTCCCTGAGGATCACGACCCGCATAGCCACTGCTACCACGGATTAGAATTGAGAACCTTGCACAACTACTTCTAAATCTAACATCTTTATTTTGTTGCACAGGCAAATCTCAATCAAAATTTTTTGATTGAGTTTTACCTGCACACAAAATAAATAATATTAGATTTAGAACAAGTTGTGCAAGGTTCTCAATTCGAATCCGCAGTAGCAGTGGCTATGAGGGTCGTGATCCTCAGGGAGGGACTAGCGATAGAAGCGTTTGTAAGTTATCTCTAAAAATTATTTTCTTTAAGTTAACAAAAAGAATAGTTAAAGTTAAGTTAGAAAGAAGATGAAAAAGTGATAATTACAATGAGATGGGAAAGAAAGAATTTGAAGGAGAGGTGTTGGTGACTTAATCTAAAACAAGAAAATAGAATAAACACTTACCTTCGTATGGTCAATGAATTACGTGAAAACCTAACACGTTCTACCTTGCTTCGGAGGCGTTGAACGCATAAACCATAGGATCGATCTCAGTCCCCTGTTCGCATTATATCATCAAGCTTGGGCAAGTATGAAGTGATACGTACCTTGAGGAGGAGAACATCACCATGAAATATCGTTGGCACCCACCAAGATTCGTTATACTTGTGCTTTGGAAATCACTTGCATGCTCATCATAAACCAACAGAGATAAAAATAGAAAAAGAGAAGAAAACAAAAAGGAAAATAAAGCAATGACATAAAAAGAAAAGTTACCTTTATTACTTGATACAATGGAAGAAAAGAGAAGCATACATCAGTGTCACTCTCAACATAGCCCTCTCCCTCACTTACATAAAAATTAAAAAAAAAAGAAAACCTAAACTACAAGAAAGAAGAAAGCCTAAAACCCTAGATTTGGCCCACTGGCTCTGGACGCTGTTCTCGGTTGCACTGCAGGGGTATTTATAGGTGCAGAAGGGAGCAGAGTCCTGGATAAACCTCTCCACGAAAGCAGTTGACAAGATGAGACTGAAATGCCGCGAAAACGCGGCTTGGCCGCGTTTCTGCGGCTCAATGTTATCTGTTGGCCACGCGCTTTGGCGCGTGGCTTCTCCTGGTCTGTCCATCTGGTCATTTTCTTCTGGAAGTTGAATCTAGGCTCTTCATCTTTGGATTTGGATATAACTTGGGAATCAAGTTACCTAGATCCCAAATCTTTTATCCACGAATTTGTGATCTTAAATTCTCCTTCTTTGGCTTTTATCCTCATCTGCAAGTGTTTAGGGTTGAATAGAAGTCTATCCTTCCCTCTTTGTAGTATTTGCAATATTTACATCTTGTATTTGCACTTTGACTTCTTGTAATTGCACTTTTACACCTGGGCTTGGACTTGGGCTTGGATATGGGCTTTTGGGCTTCATTAAGCTTTAATTCTTTATTTAATTCAAAACTCAAGGCCTGCACACATTAAATAACAAAATATTAATAAATGTGCATTATTATATGAATAAATGTGAAAATGTGATAGTAAATATGATGACAATTATGCATTTTTCACTACCAATCACACCCCCACACTTATCTATTTAAATCAAAAATAATGAATATTAGATTGAGAAGTAAAGGTGTGCGAGGTGCTCAATACTACCGCTCTAGCAATGGGCTATGCGGGTCGTGATCCTCTGGGAGGGACTAGCGATGGAAGCGTTTGTAAGTTATCTCTAAAAATTTCTCTTTTTTTTTATATATATGAGGCACAAAGGTCTTCGTCTTAGAATCCTAGATATGCATTAGGTATGCAAATTTCATTAAGGTAAAAATCAAGGCTAATTAATTATTCAATTTCTCCTCCTATACCTAACATTTAAACAATTTATTTATTTTGACCAAGTTTTTAGAAATCCTAATCATGATTTTCCTAATCCTTAAAACTAACTTAGATTTCTTTCAAAAGATAAGTCAAAATATTGTCCTTTTTATAATTATTATTATTATTTATTTATTTTTTTAGCAAATTTTGGTTAGTTTCTAACTATGTTAGTATGTTAGTAAGGCCTACCCCCACACTTATCTCATGCATTGTCCTCAATGTATGAATGTATGCATTTATGCATGAAAAAGAACAAGGGAAGGCAGAAGTTACCTTAAGGTGGTGGTTCCGGTGGTGGTCTAATTGGTCCACGAAATGCGGCCCAATCAAGATAATGTGGTAGTTCACGGGACCTACCTTTATTGACCTCTTTTTTATTTACATATTTACAGTCCCCAGAATGAATAGGATCATGGAAGATCCTCTCGTGAAACTTACTCCCTTTACATGACCAGTCCTGGAAAATCATCACAGAGTCATGGTCTATACCTATGTCAATCAAAAGAATGTGACTTGATAGAATGGTTGATTTGGACTCAAGAATGATCGGTTCAGGAACTAATACCGACTCAGGAAAGAAACTCAAATCAAGTAAGGGTTCAGGAGTCGGGCTAGGTTCAAGAATTGGGTCCAAGTCAAGAAATTGAAACTCAAGTCCACAATCATTTTCCCACAATTGAATGTGACTCAATGTTGGTGATTCAAGTTCAGGAATGATAGGTGTGGGAATCAAAACTGACTCTAAAATATTACCTAAGTCGGGTAACAAAACAGGAGTCAATAATGATTCGGGAATTTGAACTTGATCATAGATTTGGGAATCTAGGTCACATATCTCATTAGTTTCAATCTCATAAAAATTAGAACTTGCCAATTTGTCAATGGGACTTTCAAAAGTATGAAATTGGTCAAGTTCACTATGATGATCTTCAAAAATGGGTGATTCAATTTCATGATCTATGGGCACAGGAATAAATGTTGGCTCAGAAAGTTGGTCCAAATTGGATAAGGATACTGGAGTCAACATAGATTCGAAGATGGAAACTGAATCGCAAAGTTGGGGATCGGGTTCACATTCACAATCTAATTCAATCTCATTGAAATTAAAACTAGCCAATTTGTCCAAGGATTGAGATTGGTCCAGTTCATATTGATGTGATGAAATTGAATTTTGATCAAGGTCTTCTAGATAGGATGATTCTTGGTTCCTATCAACTTTGTTGGTAAGTTCAAGAATGTTTGAAAGTCTAGAAATTTGATCATTGATTATCTCTTGCAACCGATCCACTTTTTCTTCTAACCCATTGATTGGATCATTGGAGGATTGAAACATTGGTGATGTGGGAAAAGACGTGTACGAAGATAATGGTTGAACAGGTGGTTGACCATATGGCTCAGGGGTGTTGAATCCCCATTGATTCTGTGAAGAGTAGTGATGATTATTCCAATCTTGTTCATAGTATTGGGGCTGGGGCATGTAATGATTCGGATAAGACCAATCTGGCACACTAGGTTGGTTAGAGTTATGATATGCCGGGTTGGTAATATCCGAAAAAGAGGTTGGTGTATAATATGGATCCTCATTAAAATTGAAAAAATTATTGTTATAGGCCATATCACACAAAACAAACAAAAGAAAAAGAAAACAAACAAATAAACAAACAAAAAAAGAAAATTTCTAACCTAAGTTAGGGTAGACCTATGACCTAGACGACTCTTAACTGGTTAGACTGTCCACGGGAGGTAGGGTGCAGACTTTGACCACAAGTTAATCAGCCAGGTCAGGGCAAGAGTGGTGGGAGGTTTTCCGTCAAAGACGTTCCTTAATTAAATAACCACCAATCTTCGGGCTTTCGGCCCTCAATCCCCTTCCTAGACACTGATTTGGCAGGAGCCAACTTCCAGCACTGTTCCCCCTTAGGATAATCTCCTAATTGAGTCCGAGTGTCCCTAGGGCCAACGTCTACTAATTTTAAGTTAGGCTTGGGTTAGTGAGTGCTTGGAATCTGATTTTTGGGCCAAGAAAGGGTGATGACATCCCCACCTTATCTTGTTAATGGGTATGCCCTTAAAATAAATTTGTGCAAGTGTACAAAATATGTAAATAAGATTCACTCAAAGCATCAACCAAGAGATGAGTCCTATTCTACATGCAATGCGAACGTACCTTGCTCGAGCACTCTTCAACAGTAAAATAAAGGAATTGAAAAGACACGTGCCTAATATGCAAACATCTAATCAATTTTTTATCTTTATCAACAAATATTTTACTGTTGGTTAATTAATAGTAAGCAGGGTTATCACAGAACAAAATTTAACAGAGAAGTACACAGATATTGCCAGTTTCAGAAACCTGCAAAAATTTCAGTCAGTAGTCCTCTGCTACTGCCGCGGATCCGCGGCTATTGCCGCATTTGCGCGGCAAAGTAGCAGGCTCTGCTGCTCTGCCTTCGAGGGCAGAGGCACAGAGTTGCTATATGTCCACTTCTGCTGTTGTTTTTTTGTTCTCCAAACCTGCAAACAGAAAAGAATAAAAGAATTAGTTAATAATTTTTTTTATTATTAGAGAATAACTTACCGTCTCTCTCCGGCAACGGCGCCAAAATTTTGATTGAGATTTGCCTGTGCAACAAAAATAAAGATGTTAGATTTAGAAGTAGTTGTGCAAGGTTCTCAATTCTAATCCGCGGTAGCAGTGGCTATGCGGGTCGTGATCCTCAGGGAGGACTAGCGATGGAAGCATTTGTAAGTTATCTCTAAAAATTTCTCTTTTTTTTTAGTTATTAAAAGGAAAATAAGAAAATATTAATTAAAGTTAGTTTAGAAAGAAAGCGTATTTTACAATGAGTCAGAAAAGAAAGAATTGGGAGAAGTGTTGTGATTTAATCTACAAGAATAAAAGAAAAGAAAAGAAAAGGAAGAAACACTAACTCAGTTTGGTTGAAGAAAAATATGAAATCTTAACACTTTCTACCTTGCTTTGGAGGCATGAACGCATAAACCATAGGATCGATCTCAGTCCCCTGTTCGCATTATATCATCAAGCCTTGGCAAGTATGAATTGATACGTACCTTGAGGAGGAGAACATCTCCATGAAGTATCGTTGGCACTCGCTAAGACTTGTTATACTTGTGCTTCAGAAATCACTTGCATACTCATCACAAACCAACAGAGATAAAAATAGAAAAAGAGAAGAAAACAAAAAGAAAAGTAAAAGCAATTAACAAAAGAAAACTATTACCTTTATTGCTTGAAACCAACGAAGAGAAGAGAAGCATACATCGGTGTCACTCTCAACATAGCTATCTCCCTCACTTACATAAAAGATACAAAAAAGAAAAGGAAAGAAAACCTAAACTAGAAGAAAGAAAAAAAACCTAAAACCTAGATTTGGCCCTCTGGCTCTGCCTCTGGACGCCCTTCTCGGTTGCACTGCACGGGGTATTTATAGGTGCAGAAGGAGGTAGAGTCCCAACACAACTCTCCTACGAAAACGGGTCCCCAGATAACACTGGATTGCCGCGGAAACGCGGCTTGGGCCGCGTTTCCGCGGCCTGGTAGTGGCGGCTAGCCACGCGCTTTAGCGCGTGGCCTCCCCTGGTCCATCCATCTGGGCTTTTGCTTCTGGAAGTTTGATCCTGGCTCTTTATCTTGGGATTTAGATATAACTTGGGAAGCAAGTTACCTAGATCCCAAATCTTTTCCACGAATTTCCTTCTCTTCTTTTAGCTTTTATCCTCATCCCGCAAGTGTTTAGGATTGAATAGAAGTCTATCCTTCCCTCTTCTTTAATATTTGCAACTTTGGCCCTTGTGTATTTGCACTTTTGAAAATTGATATTTGCACTTTTGCACTTGGGCTTGAATATGGGCTTTTGGGCTTCTTTTAGGCTTTATTTATTATTAAAATAAGAACTCAAGGCCTGCACACAATAAATCATAAAATATTAGTAAATGTGCAGAATTATATGAATAAATATGAAAATGTGATGGTAAATATGATGATAAAAATGCACTTTTCACTACCAATCAGATTCAAATAAGATAGACTTTACAATATTCATGGGTAATTTAAAAACCCATGAAATGGAGATCAAAGCTCGGGAAGAACAAGAGTCACAAAAGAAGAAGAGCATGGCATTCAAGATCTCTCCCGGTTAGAAGAAGAGCTTGTTGACCCAAGTGTACAATCGCTCTTTATTTTGATAATTTTAAAACTCATGTAGTTTATGGTACTGATTATCTTAAAAGTGTTTTTAGTATACAGGTTTCAAGAGTTGAAGTTTCAACTTCAAAAGGAGATTCAAGTATTGGACTTTAGCTTAAAGAGAATATATTTGAAGATGTTCACTTGAAGCTTTTGAAGACCAAGTCTACTCTTGTATTTTTATTTTGTAAGATTTCCTAATTTAGTTTGTTAAAGTTTAGTATAGTAGATTGGTGCTTAAGATATCACACACACACATGGTCTTTAAAAATATATACAAAATAATTTTCAAGTTATGATTTTCAAAATTCTTTTAAACATATTTTTAAACTTTAGTAAAAGGATTTTAAAACAAAATTTTTCAGTTTCTGGGTAGCTACCAGTTGACCGCACGGTCGACTTCTAGGCAAATCAAAGGCTCTGTTAGTCAATTGCTCGGTTGATCAGACGTGCACAGAGCTGTGCACTAGCCTTTAGCTCTGAGCCTGGATGACCACCTGGCTGACTGCTGGCTTAGCTTGAATTTTGGATGGCACTGGCCGTCAACTGCACGATTGACCGCTAGCATTAAGTTCAATATTGAGTTCAGATTGCTATTTTAGCCGGTCGACCGCTCGATCGATTGCCAACACTGAGCTCTACTCTGAAATCAGAGTGCCACTATGGCCAGCGACCACCCGATCGAGTGACAGTAATGGCAAAATTATATTTGCCTTAGCCGGTCGACCGCCAATGGTCAAACATGCTTATTTTGCTTGTAACGACTATTTTTCAATACAAACCAGTCTAGATTTATTCACAACGGCTATTTTAGATTTTTAATGGCTTTTAACATGTTTTATTGTTGGGATTTACAGGGATTTGATCTCTAACCTACTCTTATAAATAGGAGTGATTAGAGAGTGTCAAATTCAAGAATTACACAAGTTTTATACAAGCTTTCTAAGAAAATCTAATTTTGCAAAAAGTCTTAAAAAGATTTTAGTGCTATTCAATCATATTCTCTCCACTTTTCTGACACTTTCTCTTGATCTAACAATCCTTTATACTGAGCTATAGGAAAAGTGTAATTAAGAGGTTTGTGGTCTTGTGAAGACCATCAAGTTTTGTAATTCTTTGTTTTTTGGTTATTCCTCTTGGAAGGAGGGTAGTGAAGTGGAGTTGTGGCTCCAGATCTTACGGGATCAAGTTAGAGTTGAAATCAGAGTTGATTATAGTGAAATCCTTCATTATAGTGAAGGCGAGGACGTAAAGCAAGTGGCTCAAAGTTCGATAACAATCCTCTGTGTTTGCGATTGGCATCTCGTTTGATCTTTCTAAACTCTCACTCCTCTATTTATTGCAATTATATTTATTGCTTATTATTTATTATAAATTATACTTGCTAACTCTCTATTATTGTTTTAATTCTCTAAACATTAAGAAAAGCAATTGTGCACTGGCATCTCATTTGATCTTTCTAAACTCTCACTCCTCTATTTATTACAATTATATTTATTGCTTATTATTTATTGCAAATTATACTTGTTGAACTCTCTATTATTGTTTCAATTCTCTAAACATTAAGAAAAGCAATTGTGCACCTCTACTCTAATTTTAAGAGGAATCACGAGGAGAAGTTCAGAGCCCTTCACCAGGTATACAGCTTCATTTCTTGATAATTGAGATTATTTATTGTGATTGTTTTAATTTCTACTTTGTTTTAGTCTATCACCTATTCACCGCCTCTAGGTTATTTTCAAAGCTTAATAAAGAAGAAATCATGTCTATAATCGTGATGAAAGTAAAACAGATAGTCTGCAAGAAGGGACAGTTCGACAACCAGAAGAACAAGTGGCAAAGAAAGAAGAAGAATAATGAGGAAGGGTTGTGCTACAGTTATAAGAAGCTTGAACATCTCATAACATATTGCCCAGAGATGAAGAACAAAACCTCCACATCAAAAAAGACCTTCAAGAAGAAAGTAATGAAGGCTACTTTGGACAATTCAGAGAGTGAATATGGAGAAAAAGTTGACATTGCCAATATGTGCTTTATGGCACAAGGTGATCACGAATCAAAAGTACAATCTGAACCTCTTTTAGATGATGCTGAAATAACGTTTGAAGAAATGGCTTTAGCTTTTCAAGAAGTTACAAAAAAGAATGAACCTCTTAGATTTAAACATTTACAATTGGAAAAGGAAAACAATTCGCTTTTGTCTAAATTAGAAATTAGTATTAAGAAAGAGAAGACTTATCTATTTCTCACAACAAGATAAAAAAGAATTTGATGCACATATGAACACGTGTCACACCAAGAACACTAATATGTCCATTTATCACAAAAAGATAAATGAAATGAAAAAGAAATTAATAACTTAAGCTCAACTTTGAGCAAGTGTGCTTTTGATAAAAATAAATTAGAATTAATGTTTCAAAAAAAACAAGTTCCAAAGAATAACAAACGTGCTCCACGACATTCACACCATGCACATTTGTATGTCAGAGTGTACCAATGTTTACATTGTGGTTGAAAAAGCCATTTTGCTAAATTTTGTTATGATAGACTAAATGCAATTAATAAATATGTTTAACTTTATAAGACTAATCCTATAGGACTCAAAAAGATTTTGGTACCAAAAGCTATATCTAAATTTGTTTATGTAAGTATACGTCAAGACCTCGCGACATAAAAAGCGATGATATCTTGATAGCCGTTACTCGAGGCACATGGCGTGGGATGTCAACAATTTTGCAACCCTATCAAGAACATTTGAAGGTGGCTCTGTCACCTTTGAAGATGATTCAAAAGGAAGAATCATTGGTTTCAGTAATGTAAAAATCGGTACATCTCCTCTTATAGAAAATGTAGCTTTAGCTGATGGTCTTAAACATAACTTATTGAGTATTAGTCAGCTATGTGATAAAGGTTTTAGAATAATATTTGATTTCAGTTGTTGCAATGTGATTGATAATAAATATGCATGTTTGCTAATTGGATATAGGGAAACTAGTGTTTATATCATTGATAACTCAATCTCGATAGTTATATAACATGTTTAACCGCCATTAATGATGAACCTTGGCTATGACATAGTAGATTAGGTCATGTCTCTTTTGATCACCTCTCTCGTAGCGAGTCTAAGGATGTAGTTAAGAGTATTTCTAAGTTGAAGTTTGAAAAGAAAAAAATCATATTTGTGAAGCTTGTCAATTTGAAAAGTAAACAAAAACTTCTTTCAAATCAATTAAGAATATGTATCAACTCGCTCCTTAGTACTGATACATATGGACCTATTTGGTCCTACCAGAATCAAAAGTTTAGGAGCAACACGCTATGTGTATGTACTGGTTGGTGATTATTCAAAATGCACATGGATTTTCTTTTTCGAAGTCATATGAAGGCAAATCATTGGTTATTCTTCAACTAGTAAAGCATATAGAGCGTTTATAAAATCCACATTAAATATTGGAGAATCTATGCATGTTAATTTTGAGGAATCTAATCTGTTTGTTAAGAATATTTTAAATATACAAGTTGAGATTGCAGGTGATAAATTGGAAAATATTTCAATCAAGGACACATCTGCTGAAAAAGATGATAAAGAAAGAAGCAAAATTAAGGAGTACAAGAACAATAATAAAAAGAAGCCCAACAGCTAACAAAAGACTGAAATTTGTTTTTAGTCATCCAAGAAGCTCATCATCAGTGATATATCTAAAGGACTTGTTACTAGATCTAAATTTCATTATTTATGTAGTAATATAGTTTTTATTTCACACATAGAACTTAAGAATATCCAAGAAGTTGAATTAGATTTATAATGGTTACTTGTCATGCAAGAAGAGCTCAACCAATTCGAGAGTAATCAAGTGTGAAAACTTGTTCCTAAACCCAATGATAGGCCGGTTTTGATACTAAATGGGTATTTAGGAATAAATTAGATGAGTCTGATAATGTAGTTAGAAACAAGACTAGGTTAGTTGCCCAAAGTTATAATCAAGTCAAGGGAATCGCTTTTGAGGAGACCTTTGCGCATATTGCACGTCTCAAAGCCATTCGAATGACCCTAGTTTTGCATGCTATAAAAGTATTAGGTTGTATCAAATGTATGTAAGGAGTGCATTTTTAAATGGATATATAGAAGAAGTATATGTGGAATAACCTCCCAGTTTTGTCGATCCTACACACTCCAACTATGTATTCAAATTAGAAATAGCTCTTATGGTTTAAAATAAGCTCCAAGAGCTTGGTATGAAAGACTTAGCAATTTCCTTTTAGAAAAGAATTTTGCTGAAGGCAAAATTGATATTATTTTATTTACTAAGCATGTAAAAAAGAATATATTGATTATTTAGTTTTATGTTAATGATATCATTTATGGTTCTACTAGCAAACTCTTGTGCAAGGATTTTGAGAAATGTATGAAGGATGAGTTCAAAATGAGTATAAAAGGATTTTGAGAAATGTATAAAGGATGAGTTCAAAATGAGTATAATGGGCGAACTCAACTACTGTCTTGAACTACAAATCAAACAAAGAAATGATGGGATTTTTCTTAATCAAGTGAAGTATACCAAGGAGCTAATAGAGAACTTTTGATTTGAAAACACCAAAATCAGTAAAACTCCTATGGCTACTACAACAAAGCTAGATAAAGATGAATCAAGTAAAAATATTGATATTAAACTTTATAGAAGCATGATTGTTAGTTTGTTATATTTAACTGCAAGTAGACCAGATATAATATTTAGTATTTACTTATGTGCTAGATTTCATTCATGTCCTAAAAAATCACATCTAACAGCAGTTAAGCGTATTATCAAATAACTTAAGGGAACGATTGAAATGGATTTATAGTATCCGAAAATCGATCAATTTGAAATGATTAGTTACTCGGATGCTGACTATACTGATTGTAAAGTTGACCGAAATAGTACGAGTGAAACTTGCCAATTTCTAGAAAATTGTCCTATTTTTTGGTCTTCTAAGAAATAAAATTAGGTTGCAAATTCAACTGCCGAGGCAGAGTATGTTGCAGCAAGAGCTTGTTATGCACAAATTCTTTGGATGAAACATACCTTCCAGGATTATGATTTGTAATTTGAATACATTAAAATTCTTTGTGACAACACGAGCACGATACACATGACAAAAAATACAAATCAACATAGTAAAACCAATCATATAGAGATTATATATCATTTTTTAAGAGATCATTATGAGAAATGTGATATTGATATAGATTATGTACCAACTGATATGCAACTTACTGATATCTTCACTAAATCACTTGATTTTGACAGATTTTTTTCATTTGTGGTAAATTAAACTTATGTGTATTGGATTGATAAGTTTTGTATATGTTTTGAATTTAATACTATGTGAATTTGATAAATAAAATGAAAATTTCTTAATATTTTGAGTTTATATGATTGATTTTTGACAATACATATTTATGCCTAATTTTAAATATTTTCTAGAAATTTTATTTAAAATTTTCATAAAAAATTTAAACTATTTTCTTAATTGTCAAAATATCTACTTTTGAAAGCCAAACTAACTTTAGAAAGTTAATTTTTTGTTTGCATAGAATCAGAACTTTTGATCTCTGATTGCCAATAGTCAATCAGGACATTGAAACGCCTTTCGACAGCTAGTGTAAGTCTATGTGGGGCCGATTCTTAAAATCCTAGATTTGTCAAACCCTTTATTTGTTTTCGACTTCTTTTCTTCTCCACCGACTGGTTTTTCTCAATTCTCTTTTCTAAACTCAAAAATTCACCACTCAAACTTATTCTATTCTATTCTCTCTTGATTTTATCTTGTTCTTGGCCTGAATTTTTCATCAAGGTCATCAATTTTCTCTACAAACCCTACTTGGTGAAAACTTTATTTTCACTTTTTTATCTTATAATCTTGTTTATCTTTCCTCTTTTCATCATGTCTTGTTGCAATAATTCTTCATCAAAATCTTTTTCACCTAAACTCTTTTTGGTATGTTCGTAGAAACTTCTATAGAACACGTGGTTCACTTCCTGAATTCATAAGTCCTCAAGCTAAAATGGGCTTTGATTCCATATTCTCTATAAAGAAGATTCTCCTTAGTCATAAAATTAATTTTCAAGATATATATAATTTTCACAATCTATACATGTCTTCTCTAAAATCAAATGGTCTAAATTCTTGAAAATTTATGAAAATTTTTATCCTAAGCTCATCAAAGTGCTCTATGCCAACTTGACTGTAATAGACAATGTTTTATTTAGTCGAGTAAATGGAATAGATATTAAGACGAGTTGTATTGATCTAGCAAATTTCTTTGATATCAATTTTGAAGGACTTGATTGTTTTTCAAAAACTCTCGCTAATTTTAAATTTTTTCCCATTGGTCATTCAAGTATTTTCTGCTTCAACCCTTATTCATAATGATTGTAATCCATCTTTGATTGTTAATAAAAATGTGACCTTACTTACTCTTATTTGTCAAATTCTTGCCAAATTATAAATTTACAACATCGTGCCTTCTCATAATAAGTTTGACCATGTTCGATGATGCATTACTCTTCTTACCTACTGCATCTTTTACTATGATCGAGTTAATCTTTTAAAACTAATATTTGATATAATGACTAGTTTCCATCTTGTTTCAAACAACCTACCTTTGGGATGTTCCTTACTCAAATATTTAAACATTAAAAAATTGATCTTTCTAATGATATATCTACTCCACCACCTATTATTCCTGAGCCCTCCACTGCTTCTACAACGAAGAATGAAGACCGAGCTTCTCCGACCCTTTTTGATGTATGACAAAAAGAGGGAGAAAGATTATGGATTTATTGAAGATCTTTTGAAGAATTTTTGGAGATTTTTTGGAGTTTTTATTATCTAGTTTATGTTTTATTTTTGTTTAAGAACTTTATGTGATGGATATTATGGTTATTTAAGTTTGTTTATTAGTTTGTAATAAATATTCAGTACTTGGGTTTGTAATCAAATTGGTTTGTAATCATTTTGATTATGTAATTGTATTTGAACAAATTATGAATTCTATTATGAATGTTAGTTTATGTTTTGAAATCAATTCTGTGATTGGATATTGCTTTGTTTAAAGTATGGTTGGATGGATAATATATGCATATGAAAATCTTGTATCGATATACTATTATATGCATCTGTGATTGTTGATATCAAATTGTGTTAACTTGAATAATTCTATGAGTTGTTTATATCAAATTAAATTTCAATAGACTATATTTTTATTTTTAGTGTATTCATAAATTTAGGGAGAGATTTATCAAAACTTTATTCGAATCTATGCATATATAACTCCATGAGTTTTGTCATAAAAAAAAGAAGAAGACTGTTGACGCGAAGATTGAGATTGCTAACCAAAAATTCAATCAATCACATGTTTTGATGATTCTCAACTTATGTAGTTAAATACTAATGATTTTGAAGTTATGTTTAAGTATATCCATGGATTTTATCAAGAAAAAATTAATTCAAGACCATATTGTGAAGCTCAAGCTCAACTAATACAATTTGAAATAACTTTTGTTGAGATTGGAGCTAAAAGAAATCGGATTCAATTCAAGACATTTATCAAAGGACTTCAATGTTTCAAGATAAAGATTTTTATATTTTGTAAGTTTAGAATTTATAGTAAAGTTTTAGTTTGTAGAATTGATAGTTCAAGCTTAACACACACATGGCTTTTGTTTGATGGTTTAAGAGTTTTCAAAAGTAGATTTTACAAAAAAAACTCAAGTTTATCAAAACTAGTTCTCAAAATACTTTGAATTTGATGGAAAATTGGTTTTAATATGAATTAAATCTTAAAAATAAGTTTTAACATTTAAAATATGTAATGTAGTGTATCATACATATTAGAGCTCTAATATATCTCAAGAAACTTATTTTTATATGATTTATGAAGTTAAAATCAATTTTATACAAAGTTCTGAAAAAAATTAGTTTTCACTGAACTGCTTTCAACAAAAACGGGTACTCAATGTGTATGTTTTCGTGTTTTGAGATGATGAACATAGGCAACCTCTTTGCATGCTTTCGACAATATTTTTCAGAGAGTTTAGAAAAGTTTAGAACATACTTAGTTTCGACAGCAGTGATGTTAGTATTTTCACTAACTATCGAAAGGAGCTTTCGACAGCTAATTTGACAGCGTTTTTCACAGAACAAAATTGTTTTTAGAATTGATTAGATATTCAATAGTTTTCTCTATAACTTTTGATAGCTCTTTATTGAAAAATTGTTACCATCAACACTGCTTTCGACGGCTAGTATAAATTTCCAAAAATAAATTTTTTAATTTTAAAATTATAGCCGTTTGTGACCATTGGCTGTCGAAAGTCGTGCGCCAGTTTTTGACAACTCTTTGACTTTTCTACAGATTTTTTAGCAAACGTTTTCAAATTGTTTTTTTTTCTACAAACCTTGTTATTTTTGCAGAGTTTTAACAACAATTTTACAAAAGTTTACAGAGCTAATCGACTTTCAATTTTTTTAGTTTTATACAATACTTCTGAGTATATTCTTTCAACCTTTTTCGATCTCTCACATGCACAAGTTTGAGCCTCCAAATCTCTTTCTATTGCTATAGAGGTTGTATTTAAAAGAAGTTTCTTTGTGATTGGCGTGTGATCATAATTGTTATTTATTCATTGGTTGTAAACCTCAAGTGCACGAGGTTGTGAGAAATCGATCTTGCGGGATCACATTGTTCTAAGAGTTGAGGCTTTACCATTGATCCAAGAGGAATCGTGTAGTAAGAGTCGAGATTTCAGAATTGATCCAAGAGGGATCTTATTATAGGAGTTACGGCTCCAAATTGTAGTCTTGCCGGATTACATTATAAGCATATTTCGATTTCACAAACCGGTTGTAGTGCTTATATCTCCGCATGAGTTAGAGATGAGGATGTAAATCAGTGATTGAACCCTAATAACAAATTATTATGTTTGCAGAGTTTACTTTTTCTGACTCAATCTCTTTACTCTGCTCAATATTTGTTATTTACAATTATAATTTGTAACCCCCTGCTTCCCGGTGTACGTATCACCGTATCGGTACGCGATACGACGTACAAAACTTGATTTGACCTCCGTGGTAGTCCGATTGGGCAGATTTCAGTTTCAAAAATCATTTTCTAATATTTTAGATTTTTCAAAATTTTCTGGAATTTTTCTGGATTATTTTGGAAACTATCCGTAGTCGGTGTCGACCGATACCGATAATCTGCTTTATGATTTTTATGATCGCTAACCTCTTCTGCAGGTATTCTAGTACTTATTTCATGCTGGAACTCAGGTATATATGGAGATTATTTACTGTACTGAGGCTTAGCGTACGTACGTGGGGTTTTCCGCCTTGCGTATGTACGTCGCCATAACGTTCCCGTACCTGCGGGATCGGGGCGTTACATACTTGCATACTAATTATGATTGAGTTTGCTTATTGATATTCATTAATTGCTTACTTTTGAGATTTAGTGTGTTTGTTACAAATAGATTTTTAATTTTGCATATTTTGATTAACATCACTTATTCACCCCCTCTGGGTGATTTTCACTGCATGCTTATGTAATAGTTTTAAATACCTTACAACTAAAATAATACAACGGAAAAGTTACAATTATCATTTGAACAAGTTTATCCAAAATGCACACAATTATTCTATAGCAAGCAACTTCATCAAATTTAATTATAGGGGATTGTTAATTTATCCATCATTACGTAAAAGTTTCCATTAATGCAATTAAATTAATGTTATTGATAACATATCTAGAATAGAAACTTACTAAACAACATATTGAAAGTACTCCTAGAGGGAAAGGTGAATAGGTGTAGTACTAATCTAAGACAAATAATGCGGAATTAAAAATTAATTTGTTAACACACAAATGTAATCAAGAGTGAGTCCGAATTTTTCATGAAGTGCTCTGAAACTGCTCCTTATAATTCCTCTAAATTAAGAGTTGAGATGCTTCAATAGCTCTCTTGATTGAACACAAGTGTCGTCACACAAACAATATCAAATACGTATATGAATATAAACAATAATAATAATGCAAGATATAAAGTAAGGTGATAGTTGAGAGATAGAGATCAAACGCAAACACAAGGATATGTTTCGAGGTTCGAGCCGCTACTCTACATTCCCACCTTTACATAGAAGGATTTTCACTATGTCCACATAGGATCTTCTACAAAGGGACCTCTACCGAGGAATTACAACTTACACACCGGGAGTACACAACTCGAACTCTCTCTCACACCTCTATACAAGAGGTAGCACAAAACCAAGCACAAAGTAAAGAAAAATACAACTTCGTGATCATAAGGATCACAAACAACTCTTGGTGATCTTGAAAGATCAGAAACAACTCTTCTCACAATACAAGATTCTAGAGGATAGATTTTGAATTAAAAACTTCAAGTATGTGAGTGAAACAAAGTGACTGGAAAAGAACCACAAAGAAAAAGTTTTGGTAAAAACTTCTTGATAGAAAAAGAACTTGAAGAACTAAACTAGAATGTCCAAAAGTAGATTTTCTTTGATTTTTCAAAACTTTAAAAATAAATAAGGATTTTGATTTTGAAGCTCAAAAACCTCTTTTAAAAACTTGCTGAAAAACACACTAGAAGATGGGAAAAATTGCTCTTGGAAAACTTGTACAAAACTAGTCCTAAAAACCCTTTTTATAGACTCTTAAAAATATGACCGTTGGGGTCCAAAAAAGGTCAGAATTGACATGTCGATCGACCGCCCGGTCGAAAGGCCAACGGTCAAATTTTCAACCGTTTAAGGATGCCGGTCGACCGACCGGTCACCGCCCCCAAGGGCAAATAGCCTATCGGTCGACCGACCAAACTTGAGAGCGGTTTGATCCAATCAGTCGACCGTGTAGTCGACTGGCCCATAGGCTAAGGCCTTGTGCACGTTCTTGTGCAAATCGGTCGACCGACTGATGACCGAGCCCTGATTCGGTCGACCGGTAGGTAGACCGCCAGTAGCCCAAATCTAGGATTATAGGATTAAATATTTAGACTTTAAAATACCTATAAATTCATATAAAACTCCATAAATTTCACAAAAATAAGTTCATGAAAATATTTGAAGTACAAATATTTGTGATAAAAAATCAACACATATTACAAACAAATTGAGCTATTTTTAAGGCAAAGAATTTAAGGATTAAACCAAAAATCGTATTTTCCAAAACTTAGATTTTGAAATGGAAATCTGATTTTTCAAAAACTTATTCAAATACAAAAACAAGATATTGAAACACATTTGAAGTATAGTGTGTATAGATAGAATCTAATACACATGTTAAATGAAATATAATTGTTTTTGACATTAAATCCAAAATAAGTTTTGACAGAAACAAAACTTAAACACATAAACTAGATACATCAAAATAAGTTTTTCTAAACATATGAAGCATAGATGCATATGGATGAAATCTGACATATATATAATCATATAAACTTATTTTGATTCTATCTATTCATGAAACTATATATGTATTCTTGAAAATCCAAAATGGTTAAACCGAAATAAAAAACTATTGAACTTGTGTGTGTATATTTGAGCATATCAAAACTAAGTTATTCTTACACAAGATCTAAACTAAAAACAAATATAAACCAAAGTCTTCTTGTAGATCTTCATCTACAAGATGACTCGATCCAAATATGATCCATGAGCTTGACTCCTCTTGAGTTTTAGATGCGATCTTGAAGCGCGAGCTCTTGAATCAACATGTGATAGCTTCAAAACTTGACTATGAATCCTTTGTTGAAGCTAAAAACCTACTAAGATCTTGATAAATATCTGAAACTTATTAAACACAAGATCATTAGTACTATAACTACATGAGTTAATCATCATCAAAACTACTGTGATTGGGCCTTTGGGCTAACACATATAATCTTAAATTTTATCATATTTACTAATTTTTGGAAAAAAAACATCTTATATGTATTTTATCAGGAAACTTAAATTCATAGCATTCACATAAGTTTAGGGTATATATATAGTACTTAGGTTGAATCCTACTAAAATCTTATGATACTTTGTTATTAGTAAAATGAAATTTCAGCTTTCCCTCATCTCATGTATTTCATTATTTTATTATATTTCATGACATTTCTTATTTATAGTACTTGTTGTTATACGATGTCAAACCAATTTACAAGAGTACTATTACTTTAATACTCCAACTTTACTCCGACTTTACTGAAAAGCTATACATATTCCTTATAAAAGAGCATTCTGTTAATAACAATAGAATATTTATAGCTGCAAATTATACTTCATTTACAATAAAACTGAGCACCTAGTACTAAAACACATAATATATTTATCCTCTCAGAAAATGCCTTATTGATTGTAATACTCTAAATCCTGAATACGTATTTTTCGTTTTCATACCTCGATAGGAATCACGTCATCTTATGTGCGCTTTTTTTTCTTTTGTTTGACCCGAGATTTTTACATGAGACTCTGCACTAGGTGTAAACTCTACCCCAGAAATTTTAAAACTCTCTTTTTAATTTATTATTTAATTAAATCTGCTTTTCCTTTTCTTTTTAAATTCATTTCTTTTCATTTTTCTTCATTTTTCTTGTTATATTATTTTCTTAAGAGATATTTGCATATAACCCCCTAACAATCTAATATTTACATTTTCTTTTTCTTTTTTTCCTTTTCTTTTTCTATTCTTTTCTCCCATTTTCTAGAACTTTCCTTCTTTTTCTTTCTTAATACCTAAGCCAAACCCTTGGCTTCTCATGTAAGCCTATTCCCCCTCTCTTAACCATTCTTTCCCGCTCCCCTAAGATGGCCGGCCACCTTTTCCACTCTCTCTACATTTTTCCCGCTCAAAAAATATAATTTCTCTCTCTAAAATCCCTTTCTCTCTCTATAAAAATTCTACAACCACCCCACCACCACCAATGACCACCACCATACTAACCTAACCTGCTTCCTAGCCTAAACACACCATTCCTCTCTCTCCACCTCTTTCTCTCTCCTAAAACCCTTAAAATCTTACTTTCTCTCTCTAAACCCACTCTCTCTAAAAATTCCCACAACACCACATCTCCCAATCAGGCTGCCAACCCATCTTCCCTTCTCCACCCTCTCCACCACCTAATTTCATCAACTACACTCCTAAAATCCTTCTCTCTAAAATACACCAAAATACCATTTTCTCTCTAATTTCTCTCTCTTTCCCATCACTTTCTCTCTCTCCCTCTTCCTTTAGTACTCACGGCCAGCCCCTTAGGCTATACACACACTCACGCACACCCCCTTCATACACATGCACAGGTGCACGTGTATCAGGTGTTTCCCCAATTTTAGGTGAGTACTCTACCCTTGTAAAAATAATTGTAGTAATAGTTAAATAAATGTTTCGAGCATTGTTTAATTGTGATACATGGTCATGTATTAGGGTTCGTGGACATTTCTAAGATTTTTCTGTAATTTTTAGAAATTATCTGGGCATTATAAGGATTTTCTTATATTTTAGAAATTAACCGTATATTTTTACTAAATTTTTCTGTGAATCTAAAAATTATCTGTGTGTTTTTAGGAATTTTTTGAGTATTTAGGAATTTTCTATATTTTTTCTGGATTTACTGTGTATTTTTATGAATTATTTAGATTTTTGTATATTTTGGTGCTAACATCTTTTACAGGTACCACTTGGCCTTCTGACCCTATTAGGCCTTCTGGTCTCCCTTAAGCCCACTTTCTCGAAAGGAAGTGCGCTAAGACCTTACGATTTTTCTTTTGGCACCGAGTGCTATTGATTGCTATTTATATGTTTGCTTGTGTGTACTAATACATTATATGCAGGTATTCAGTTGGCCTTCTGGCCCTATGGTCTCTCTAATACCCACTTATCAAAAGGGGATGGAATTAGATCGTTCGCGATCTCTCGGCTTCACCTGGTTGGCATACTTAGCGCTCAGCGCTTTACCACTAACTCGCTTAGGTGAAACTTTGCCAGATTTCCAACTCACTGTCTAAACTGAGTTATCCGGTAGCTTCGCCAAGCGCTTTAATGACTAAACATTGTTTATTGTTTGTGCCTCCAGCACTGCTTGTACCGCTTGTTTGTGCGCTTAGTTGTAATACTGCTTTATCATATATTTATAGTTGTGAAAAATTTGAAATACCTGATATGAAATATTCTTGAACATGCTTACAACCTGTCTGACAACTGATATTTCTGATACAGCATTATAACTAACTGTTGATACTGACATTAAATACTAATACATCACTGACTTAATTGGACAATATCATTTACATCTGACTGTAAATTAGACTAGGTATTAACACCTGATTCGGTACCATGATTCCTGTCTCAAGACAAATACTCCTGATTCACTCCTGATTCAGTATCGTGAATCATGAACAGATTAAATTACAAGATTCACATATATTACTTTTACGGGGATATTATTATTCTCCTGAATATTGTATTACTGAATTGCTAGACAAGGATATACTGATACCACTGTTACTAATACATATGGTGTGTGTGGAACTAAGTGCCACATTGGACAAAGTATTCACGGGAGCCACCTCTAGAATCTCACATCTCTCGTGTTCCTGTTATTCCCCATAATACAGTATCGTGAAGCTAACTAGAAATAATCCTGAATATATTTAGTAACTGTACAAGTTACGTCGGGGCGGGAAAACTGATGGCTTTCAATATGTGTGCATATTTATAGTGATTTGCACAACTCCTGATTTAGATCCACCTGAGGCCACAGGGGACCGGTGGGGTGTACTGACACCCCTGTCCTAATTTTATTCCTGTTTTAAGGGCATACAAATAAGACCCTTCGGCTTAGCGGCCAGTTCTGGGGCCCAGACCCAAATACTCCTGAGGCCGTTTGTCCCGGGTATACATAGGGGTCACTATAAACATAGTTTTTTGTTGACTGCCCCATTAATTTTCAATAACCTACCTTGCTCTACTCCGATGTGGATGCATATGAACTAGGACGCTGGAGCATGTACCTACACCTCCGAGCAGGACAAGTTCTAAAAATAATAATAATACAACTGAGTTGACTCCAGCACTAATTAGAGTAACTTCAACTACATGATGACACCAAAGATATAGATATATCTGACTTACTGTCATAACATTACAAGTACAAAATATTACTTTCACATGACATCTAATCTGTATTTATTATTGGACTCGTATTGGTTACATATTCATGCCAAAGTCATGTTACACTTCTTATATGCTTGTACACGTATTTATTTTATACGCCATTTGGATTTTCATTTTATGTACTCGTTTAGGTTGCTTTTCATACAATCCCTAGATCTGTATGTCCAGATCCTGAGACTCGGAGCGAGGAGGATCTCACTCTAGCAGATCACAGTTATCTTGAAGAGCAGGCGGCTCTTCAGTAGCTCTTCCTGACCACTTTGTAGTTCTCAGCTTTCGTGTCTCCCAGATATAGCTTGTGAGCTTCTTCTCAGTCTTTTTGGGTTCACATGTGCATCCGTATTTTGTATCACCAGGACTCTATACAAACTTTTGTATTGTGAACATGTACCTTAAAATAACTATGTACTTGTATGGTAAATATTGGAATGTATAGTATTGTTATGCTTCCGTACTATGACTATTGTACTGTGTTGATACTTAACGTGTATATTTACGAGTATTATACTTGGCATATATACGTTGCAGCAGCATTTCTGTACCTGGTGGGGTGGGGGTTACAGGTTGAGTTCACCTAGAGGGGGATGAATAGGTGATAAGCTAATCTAATGATGAATTAATGCGAAATTAAAACTATTTATGCAAACTAAAAACTATTAAGCTAAACACACCAAGTATAACACAAGAGTGTAGCCAAATTCCTGGTGAAGGGCTCTTGACTATCTCCTCAAGATTCCTTTAGATAAGAGTTGAGGTGCCGCTATGGTTCTCTTGGTTGAATACAAGTGTGAGCAAGCAATCCCAAGCATGTATTAATATAGCACAAATATATCAAGCATATAAAAGAGTTAAATAATATAAGCATGCAAGATATAAACACAAGTGAGAGGGGGGAGAGAGAGAGAGCAATCGCAAACACGGGAGATTTGTTTCGAGATTCGAGCACCCTTGCTCTACGTCCTCACCTTCAACACTATGAAGGATTTCCATTATAAATGATCCCATCGGATCCCTCGGTGCCGCAACACCTACAACGAGTTCACACTAGAACTCCTTGGACTCACTAGTCTCTCTCTTGTTCCCACAAGAACAACACACACAAGCACACTAGCTTGCCGAGGCCGCACCTCTACGCCCACAAGAACTCGAAACAACACGAACTCGCAAGTACGCCTCCTCAAATATAAGGTAGAACACTTTGGTAATCTCAACACTTTGATCACCTAAAGAATACTCTCACAACAACTCTCCTATAGGATAGATATGGCAATGGAAAGCTCAAGTATACATCAGAAAAACTAGATAGAATAGTGGAGAAAAACTCAAGAAATCTCTTTTGAAAATCACTCTTGAAAACTCTCCTTTTGACATGGAAGTATTGGCTCTAAAACAAGTGGAGAAAACCTCTGAAATATATGGGAAAAATTAAATTGAAAACTCTCAAAAAATCTTGTAGAAAATAGTTCAAGGGTACTCCAATTTATATGCTCCCAAAATATGGCCGTTGGAGGCCAAATTAGCAGCTGACGCTGCTATCGGTCGACCGCACGGTCAGATTTTTGAGCGGTCGATCGGACAGTCACCGATACTGGGCATTGACCTAGCGGTCGATTGGGGCCAGATCCAGAGAGCAGAGCTCTCTGGCGGTTGACCGGGTCAGTGACTGGCCCTCTAGCCGAACAAGTTGTGCACGTCTGTGCACATCAGTCGACCGGACCGGTCGACCGGTAGAAGGCCAGGTTACAAATTTTTAGGGATTAAAACTTGGTCTTTATATCTTTAATAAAATCCCATAAATTCTCATAAATTCTACAAAAATGAGTTCTTTGAAATACTTTGAAGTACAAATATGTGTGATCAAAATCAACACATATTACAAACTTTTGAACTATTTTTGTAATATAGAAATTTTGGCCTTAAACAAAAATCGTATTTTCCAAAAACAATCTCCAAATGAAAAACGATTTTTCCAAAACTTCTCTAAATACAAAAATAAGATATTTTAAACACTTTTGAAGCTCAGTGTGTATGGATATGATCCACTACATATATGAGATGAAATATCTATATTTTTGACAATAAGCTCTAAAATAGTTTTGATAAAACACATGTATGTTTTGAAGCTTAAAAATCAAAACGGTATTTTCTAAAACATATATAAATTTTTTGTGTGTGTAAATGAATTTAAGCATTCTACCAACTAATCTATCCTTTACATTTCATCTAAAATCAAATCTTAACACTTACAAACACGACACAAGTCTTCTTGAAAATCTTCACTTGAAAATCTTCTTCTCCTTCTTGACTTGGTCCAAACCTTGATCCAATGAGCTAGACTTCTCTTGAGTACTTGATGCAATCTTGATGCGCGAGCTCTTGAATCAACACGTGCTAGCTCCAAAACTTGACTTTGAATCTTTTGTTGAAGCTAAACACCTACTAAGATCTTGATCAAATATCTTAGACTAATTAAACACAAGATCATTAGTACTATAACTACATGAGTTAATCATCAACAAAAATAGAGCGATGGGCCTTTGGGCCAACATATATGTATAATATTATACTTGGCATATATACGTTGCAGCAACATTTCTGTACCTGGTGGGCGGGGCGTTACAGGTTGGTATCAGAGCCTGGTTCTGCCACCTTCAACACACCAGTTGACAAATTAAGAGAATCTTAATTAGAACTAGATTAGACAAGTCATGAGTATATATTCCAAAGTACAAGTACACAGTTATTTAGTTTATCTTGGTCTTCCATGACATTCCTCTCCTTGAATCCTGAATCTGTCCATATTTCTATTCCAACTCCTCTTCATGTCTTATGGTAATGGATAGAAGGGTCACTAGAAATGGTCCAATCATGTCCCGGGACGGTCCTACTTTCTCCCAAAATGAATCAAATGGAGAGTGTTGATCTATTAAGGTTTTTACAAGGGATGATGGAGAATCAACAACACCAGATAGAGCTGCTATGTTAAGGATTGGTAACTATTTCCTGGGAACAAAGACCAAGAAAAGTGTCAGAATTTAGGAGATAATGTTGGCCCAAAGGCCCATCACTCTAGTTTTGATGATGATTAACTCATGTAGTTATAATACTAATGATCATGTGTTTATTTAGTCTCAGATTTGTGATCAAGATCTTAGTAGGTGTTTAGCTTCAACAAAGGATTTAAAGTCAAGTTTTGGAGCTAACACAGTTTGATTCAAGAGCCTATGCATCAAGACCACATCAAGTACTCAAGGGGAGTCTAGCTCTTTGGATCAAAGTGTAGACCAAGTCAAGAAGGAGAAGAAGAGTTCAAGTGAAGACCTTCAAGAGAAGACTTGTGTCTAGATTTGTTTTGTTAAGATTTTATTTTAGATAAAATGTAAAGGATAGAATAGTTGGTGGATTGCTCAAGTATACCATATACACTCACACACAAGATTTAGATGTGTTTTCATAAAAGAGTTTTCACTTTGGAAAAGAGTTTTTACTTTGGAAAAATAGTTTTGGTTAAAAAAACTATAAACATATTTTAGTGCTTATTGTCAAAAATATAGATATTTCATCATGTATGTGTAGTGGATCATATCGATACACTCTATGCTTTAAAAGTGTTTAAAATATCTTGTTTTTGTATTTGGAGAAGTTTTGGAAAAACAATTTGGAAAAATACGGTTTTGTTTTAAGCCAAAATTTCTAAGTTACAAAAATAGTTCAAAATGTTTGTAACATATCTTGATTTTACTCAAACATGTTTGTTTATCAAAGTATTATACTGAACTTATTTTTGTAGATTTTTAGAGATTTTATGGGATTTTATTAAAAGAAAAATACCAAGTTTTCAATCCCTAAAATGTCCTGTTCTGGCTTCTGCCGGTCGACCGGGCGGTCGACCGAGCCAGTGGCCGGTTGATCGACGTGCACAAACGTGCACACTAGGTTTGGCTGGAGGGCCGGTCGACCGACCCGGTCGACCGACCAGAGAGCTCTGCTCTCTGGAAAGCCCCGGTCGACCGGGTCGGTCGACCGGCAGAGAGTTCTGCTCTGTGTTCCAGGCCACGGTCGACCGGGTCGGTCGACTGAGGCTCTAACGGTCGGATTTCTGACTGTTGTCGGTCGACCGGGCCAGTCGACGGACAGCCGTCCAGGCTGCAGTTTTGCCCCAACGGCTAGTTTTTCTAGCCTATAAAAGGGAGGCACCCATGGACTGTTTTTAATAAGATTTTAAGTGGTTTTTGCACCAGTTTTTCCTACTCTATTAAGAGGTTTTCTCCACTTGTATTTGAGCCAAATACTTCCATTCAAAAAGAGAGTTTATCAAGAGTTTTCAAAAGTGATTTTCTTGAGTTTTTCACCACCACATTCAATCCAAGTTTTTTCACAAACACTTGAGCTTTCCATTGATATATTCATCCTATAGGAGAGTTATTGTGAGATTATTTTTAGATGATCAAAGTGTTGTGATCACCAAAGACTTCATCTTTGCTATGAGGAGGCGGACTTGTGTGTTTGTGGTGTTTCGAGTTCTAGTGAGAGCTCATTGTAGAGGTGCGGCCTCGGCAAGCTAGTGGGCTTGCGGTGTGTTGTTCTTGCGGGAACAAGAGAGGGACTAGAGAGTCCAAAGAGCTTATAGGTGTTGTGACACCAAGTGATCCGGTGGGATCGATTTTAGTGAAAATCCTTCATAGTGTTGAAGGCGGGGACGTAGAGCAAGTGTGCTCGAACCTCGAAATAATTCTCCTGTGTTTGCGATTGCTCTCTCTCTATCTCTTACTTGTTTATATCTTGCATGCTCTTATTGTCTTTATCTTATATACTTGATATATATTTGTGCTCATATTGTTATATGCTTGGGGATTGTTTGCTAACACTTGTATTCAACCAAGAGAGCCAACGCGGCACCTCAACTCTTATTTAGAGGAATCTTGAGGAGTTAGTTCAGAGCCCTTCACGGGGAATTCGGCTACACTCTTGTGTTATACTTGGTGTATTTAGCTTAAGTAGTTTTAGTTTGTATTAATAGTTTTAATTTCGCATTAATTGACCATTAGATTAACTAGTCACCTATTCACCCCCCTCTAGGTGATTGCAATTGGTATCAGAGCCATGTGCTCTTGATTTGGGTCTAACGACCTTAAGTTAAAGATCCTCATTTTATAGCTAATCACAATATTTGTTTGCACACACATGGATTTCATGTCACCTTCCACCTTTGACATTCTTAACATCCAAACTTGGAAGGTTAAGATGTCTATGTTCCTCAAAGGCCTAGGCATTCATGTTTATCTTGCTACTATTAAAGATTCATATGTTAATAATAGCAAGTATATTGAGGCTAACTCAAAAGTCATTCATGCTTTGAAGAGTACCCTAAATAATGATTATTTATGTAGGGTTGCTAATCTTGATTCAGCTTTTGTAGTTTGGAATACCATCATCTCCCTTGGTGAAAAAGAACAATATTATGCGGGGAGCGACTCAGATGTTGGAAGTGAAGCTTCCAACGTGTGCTACATGGTCCAAGGGGATAACCCCTTGAGGTAAATACCGAATCCGAGGTAGAAGAAGATGTTGATATGTCTTATGATGAGCTTGAATCATTTTGTCAACAACTTCTTGAAAAATATGAATTGCTTAAAAATGATAACAAGAAAATGAAAAATAAATTTGAGTGCTTGTTAAAAGAAAAAGATTCTTTACAAGATAAATTGGAATGTTTTTCAAAAGAAAATAAAAGTTTGAAAAATTAAAATATTTCCTTGCTTTCTAAATTGAATGATCTTTGTGAAGGAAATACTTCATTGAAAAATAAATTATTTTGGTGGAAAAATAAAAAGAGATTGCTTTGCAAGAAAATAACTCTTTGAAAAGAAAAATTGTTGAAAAAGAAAAAGAAAATATTTTTAAAAAGAAAAAGACTATTGATCATGCTTTTCATGTCACAACCATTGATTAAAATGAAGTTAAATTTTTGAAAAATAAAATAGATTGTTTGAGCTCAACTTTGAGCAAATGTGCATTTAACCATTCAAGATTAGAATCCTTGTTTCAAAAGAAACAAGCTCCACATATTCATGCACCTCACCCACAACATGCTTATGCACATTTTGCACGCCATGATCATTCTCATTCACATGTGCATAGTAGAGTGTACAAGTGTACACATTGTGGCCGCAAAGCCATTTAGTAAAATTTTGTTATGATAAGATAAATGCTTTAAATTTTGCTAATAAGAATGTTTAGGTTCCTTACAATGCTAACCCCCGAGGACCCAAAAGAAAATAGGTACCAAAATCCCCACCTTTTGTATTTGATGTAGGTGCGGGCTCTCACAAAATGTGAGAGGGTTGGTGCCTTGATGGTGGATGCACATGGACTTGATGGACATACATTTAATGCACCGCTATCAAGGAGGTTTGGTGGGACAACCACCATGTTTTAGAGATTTGGAGTATGGTTCTTATATTTTGGTAACTATCTCTAAACTCTTTTTGTTTACATGCTTTAATATATACATATATGATTTTAGCATGTTTTGTTTTTATCATTATGTTTTATGCTTCATGTGGTAAATACTAGTTTAGATATAGTTTTTGTCAAAACTTGTGAATATACGTGTACAAGTAGTGAGCAACATTTGATTTATATACGTTTGCACTTCATTGTTCATTTGTACTCACTATATGCACATGTATAGACTAGTTTTGATGATTTCCTCATTTACACTTGTTTTGCCTATTTACATGTTTTACTTCATGTATATGCTATTTTTATTCAAAACTAATAAATATACATGTATACCTCTTGAGTCATTTGCCTTCATGCAATTTATATTATGGACTCTTTTTATGTTTGGGATTTGTATGCATATTATTAGTTTTGGATGAAAACATACATATACTTAGGAGTTTATTTTTTAGAAGAAAAATAAATTTTTATGATTTCCATCTTTATATGAAAAATGAATTTTCATGTTTTTCACTTGTTTGATTAAATAATATTTGTTTTGAGCTTCATTAATTATCTTCATGGAAAATGCTAATTACATAATTCTTATACACTCACATTTTATTTGTTTATTCATGACTTTGTTTCATGATTATTTTTGAGCCGTATAGATTTCGAGTGTCAACCTTTATGTATTTAGTATGTTTCATGATAGACATATGATTGGGTTTCATGTTTTGATGGATCTTTAACTAGTTTTTAAAAATTACTTTAATTAGTTATTTATTCTTCATTTGGTAGTATTTTCAATGCTAAAATATTTTCAAACTCCTATTTTTGAAAACCCCTACCAACCCCTTCAAAGGGTGGATAGATGGGCGAGCATGTCTTGTATGCCTTATTGAAAATCTTTTATCTTGTGCATGAAAAAGGGTGGTTTATTATGAGTTATATACTTGATTTACATCATATTTTCAATTGGTATCTCAATTGATATTTTTTGTATATACTCATATTTTGTTTTCTATATATGTATGCTTTAAATTTCAAATAATATCAATTTCTATTGGTATTCTCTTTTCATACATATATATGATTTGTTTGTGCTCGAGTTACAAGATATTTACTGTTTAAAGCACAAAGTATGTTTATGTTAAGCTTAATTCAAATCTTGATTTTCAATCGGTATCTCAATTGGTATTTTAATAAGCTTATGCATTATTTTCAATAGGTATTTTTATTGATATCATAATTACAATAAACTTCAATTGGTATCTATTTATTTCAATTGGTATCCATACATTTCAATTGGTATCAATATGTTTCAATTTCCAATTGGTTTTAAATTTCATTTGGTATCAATATGTTTTACCTACTTGGAATCAAAATTTATCATATATTTCTATTGATATCAAGATTTAATGTAAATTTAAATGGTATCAAAATAATTTCTTTTATTGATATCAAAATGTAAAAATGTTTCAATTTTTCAATTTCAAATAAATTTCCTATTTCATATGGTATTTATATCTTGTGATATCTTGATTTGTTGATTTAAGAAAATTTTCAAAATTTGTATTGTTTAGTTACAATTGGATTCTTAAAAACATTTTGATTGGTATCTCAAAATTTAAGAAAATTCAAAATTTGTATTGTTTATTTACAATTGGTATCATAAAATTTTTGTTTATGTACAAATGATATTGTAAAATTTGTTTTAGTATTATAAAAATTTTTGTTAAAAATGTTTTGATATGTATTGCTTATATGCAAGGGGAGCATCTCTTCTACATATAGATTCATATTGAGTGTATCTTATATTGAGAAGCTTGACAACTCTTCTTTATGTGATACACATGTGTAGGGGGAGCTTCACATCTCCTCTTATGCATTGCATATTATGCGTTATGTGAATTAGGGCTTGTCATCCCTTCTTCATGTGATGCATGTATGTAAGAAAGTTAACTTAGCGTCTTCCTCTTCATGAATGTATATCGCATATATCTCTTTGTTGGTTGATTTGATTTTACCCCTTTATTGATTTTTGTTTCGGACAGAAAGGGGAAAATCATTGTTTTATGTTTACTTTAACCCCTTTGTTGATGATTGACAAAAAGGGAGAGAAGTATTTTAGTATAGATGCATGTTTGCATGTTTTTCCTTGCTTCATACAAAAAGGGGGAGAAAGATTTTGAGCTTATATATGCATATTTGAGTTTTTGCATATATTGAGTTTATGCATGTTTATGCATTGTGTTTATGTATTTTTTGTTTTGTAAAATTAGGAGAATGATTTTGAAAGTTTAAAAAACAAAGGGGGAGAAAGTTTTTGGAAAAAGAAGTTTGGATTTATGCTTTTGTCTCTCACCTTATTGATGCATATACATTTGTTTAGTTTCATGTGCTTCATTGAATACTTACTGTTTATTGTTATGCATGAGTTAAGGGGGAGCTTCTTTGAAGCTTTACTTTAATCCATGCATATATAACTCCATGACTTTTTTCATTATCAAAAAGGGGGAGATTGTTGGCCCAAAGGCCCCTCACTCTAGTTTTGATGATGATTAACTCATGTAGTTATAGTACTAATGATCTTGTGTTTATTTAGTCTCAGATTTGTGATCAAGATCTTAGTAGGTGTTTAGCTTCAATAAAAGATTTAAAGTCAAGTTTTGGAGCTAACACGGTTTGATTCAAGAGCCTATGCATCAAGACCACATCAAGTAATCAAGGGGAGTCTAGCTCTTTGGATCAAAGTGTGGACCAAGTCAAGAAGGAGAAGAAGACTTCAAGTGAAGACCTTCAAGAGAAGACTTGTGTCTAGGTTTGTTTTGTTAAAATTTGTTTTAGATAAAATGTAAAGGATAGAATAGTTGGTGGATTGCTCAAGTATACCATATACACTCACACACAAGATTTAGATGGGTTTTCATAAAAGAGTTTTCACTTTGGAAAAGAGTTTTTATTTTGGAAAAATAGTTTTGGTTAAAAAAACTATAAACATATTTTAGTGCTTATTGTCAAAAACATAGATATTTCATCATGTATGTATAGTGGAACATATCCATACACTCTATGCTTTAAAAGTGTTTAAAATATCTTGTTTTTGTATTTGGAGAAGTTTTGAAAAACCAATTTGGAAAAATACGATTTTTGTTTTGAGCCAAAATTTCTAAGTTAATAAAATAGTTCAAAATGTTTGTAACATGTCTTGATTTTACTCAAACATGTTTGTTTATCAAAGTATTATACTGAACTTATTTTTGTAAATTTTTAGAGATTTTATAGGATTTTATTAAAAGAAAAATACCAAGTTTTCAATCCCTGCAATGTCCTGTTCTGGCTTCTACCGGTCGCCCGGGCCGGCCGACCGACGTGCACAAATGTGCATGCCAGGTTTCGCTGGAGGGCCGGTCGACCGACCCGGTCGACTGTCCAGAGAGCTCTGCTCTCTGGAAAGCCCCGGTCGACCGGTTCGGTCGACCGGCAGAGAGTTCTGCTCTCTGTTCCAGGCCACGGTCGATCGGGCCCGTCGACCGAGGCTCCAACGGTCAGATTTCTGACCTTTGCCGGTCGACCGGGCCGGTTGACCGACAGCCGTCCAGGCTGCAGTTTTGCCCCAACGGCTAGTTTTTCTAGCCTATAAAAGGGAGGCACCCATGGACTGTTTTTAACAAGATTTTAAGTGGGTTTTTGCACAAGTTTTTCCTACTATATTAAGAGGTTTTCTCCACTTGTATTTGAGCCAAATACTTCCATTCAAAAGGAGAGTTTATCAAGAGTTTTCAAAAGTGATTTTCTTGAGTTTTTCACCACCACATTCAATCTAAGTTTTCTCACAAACACTTGAGCTTTCCATTGATATATTCATCCTATAAGAGAGTTGTTGTGAGATTGTTTTTAGGTGATTAAAGTGTTATGATCACCAAAGACTTCATCTTTGCTTTGAGGAGGCGGACTTGTATGTTCGCGGTGTTTCGAGTTCTAGTGAGAGCTCATTGTAGAGGTGCGACCTCGGCAAGCTAGTGAGCTTGCGGTGTGTTGTTCTTGCGGGAACAAGAGAGGGACTAGAGAGTCCAAAGAGCTTGTAGGTGTTGTGGCACCAAGTGATCTGGTGGGATCAATTTTAGTAGAAATCCTTCATAGTGTTGAAGGCGGGGACGTAGAGCAAGTGTGCTCGAACCTCGAAATAATTCTCCCGTGTTTGCGATTGCTCTCTCTATCTCTTACTTGTTTATATCTTGCATGCTCTTATTGTCTTTATCTTATATGCTTGATATATATTTGTGCTCATATTGTTATATGCTTGGGGATTGTTTGCTAACACTTGTATTCAACCAAGAGAGCCAACGCGGCACCTCAACTCTTATTTAGAGGAATCTTGAGGAGTTAGTTCAGAGCCCTTCACGGGGAATTCGGCTACACTCTTGTGTTATACTTGGTGTATTTAGCTTAAGTAGTTTTAGTTTGCATTAATAGTTTTAATTCCGCATTAATTGACCATTAGATTAGCTAGTCACCTATTCACTCCCCCTCTAGGTGATTACAATTAACACCTGCTATCTTTACCAGAAGTGAAAGACCACTAGAAGCTGAGCAATGGTTAATATATACTATAGATCTGTTGAAGGCAGCCCATATACCTACAGAAAATCAAGTAGAAGTAGTAAACATACAATTGAAAAATGTGGCTAGAACATGGTGGCTGGTGGAAAAAGCAAGGCTAGAAAAGCCTATTACCTGGAACCAATTCTCCAAAAGTTTCTAGAAAGATTTCTCCCATGAACAACTCAGAAGGAAATGGAGGACCAGTTTATTAGACTACAGCAAGGAAATAGGTCTGTTGATGAGTGCACTGCAGACTTTTTAAGACTTAGTCGGTTTGCACCTTATATGGTGACTGACAAAGAGAAACGGGCTGAAAGATTCCAACAAGGATTAAGAATGGAGATACAAATGTTACTCATTTCTCAATAACTAAAGGTTTATTCTCACGTTTTGGCCATTGCTCGTGATATAGAAAGGGGATTAGAAAAGAAGGAAAGAAGTCAGGTGATAAATAAAATAAGGAAGAAACCTTTCTTAAGAGGGTTCAAGAGAATGCCCCCAGTTCGATCCCTCAATGCCTCATTGGCTAAATGACCATTCAGATCTCCACAACAGATGGTGTGTGGGTATTGCCAAAAGTTTGGGCATAGTAAAAACACTTGTAGGCTAGAAAATGGGTTGTGCCTGGCATATGGATCCAACATTAATGCTTTGAGTAATTGTCCACACAAAAGACTCGGAAGTATCACCCTAACACCATCAACATAGTACCCCTTGTATTCCAGCACGGACAATTCCACCAACAGGTCCAACACAGTCAATGTGAAGAAACCCGGGATTAAATAATAAAGGAATGGCACTTCCCTCTTAGCAACCAACTCAAAAAGGAGAAAGGCCTGGAGTAGGTTGGGAAAAGGTTAAGCATATAATTTGACTGCTGAAGAGGTGAGGCATCAGATGAAGTTATGGCAGGTAACATATCAGTATATTCAATTTCAGTTTTGTCGCTTTTTGATTCTGGTGCATCACATTACTTTCTGTCAAGCACTTTTACTGCATTGCATGCTATACCCCTGATATATATGAATAATCACTGGGAAATTGGTACTGAAAATGGGGTGATTGCTACTAATAGACTTTGTAAAGACTGTAGTTGAACTATGTGGTAGAAAGCTAGAAGTTGATATGCTGATCCTAGATACTAGGGATATGAGGTGATTATAGGTATGACACTACTTAGCAAATACCACGCCATCATTGACTGTAGAAACAAGAAGGTGATCTTTAGAAACCCGAATCAACCAAAATTTCAATTTCTTGGAGAAAAGAAACCATTAGGAGCAAAAAGCAAGCAGATTGTGATATTATAAAGCTAATATGAAAATAGTACCAGTATGAGAAGAGTTTTCTTGATGTATTTGAAGGAATCAAGGGACTTCCGCCTAATCAAGTTTTAGAATTTGATATTGACATCCTTCCAGGAATAACACCTACATCCAAAGCACTTTATCGAATGTCACCAATATAGTTAGTTATATTAAAGGAACAATTGAAAGATTATAAGGGTTGATCAGGCCTAGTATTTCGTCCTAGGGAGTGCCAGTCCTATTAGTTAATAAGAAAGATGGTGGCAAGAGGTTATGCATTGATTATAAAGAATTGAATAAAGTTACTATTAATAACAAATATCCTTTGCCTAGAATTGATGATCTGTTTGATCAATTACATGGGGCTGGAGTAATTTCAAAATTAGATTTACAATCTGATTACCATCAAGTAAAAGTCAAGAAGGAAGATATTCCAAAGACAGCTTTTAGAACTAGATATGGTCATTATGAGTTCTTGGTGATGCTGTTTAGAGTGACTAATACACCAGCCGTATTTATGGACCTAATAAATAGTATCTTTTATTCTTACTTAGATCAATTTGTGCTGGTATTTATTGATGATATTTTGATCTATTTCAAGAGTCATGAGAAGCATGAAGAACATTTAAGGACAGTTTGCAAACTCTCTGACAGGAGCAACTTTATGCTAAATTAAGTAAATGTGAGTTTTTGTTGGAGAGTGTATCATTCCTGGGGCATGTTGTGTCAAAGGAGTACCAGTGAATCCAAAGAAGATTCAGGTCATGAAGGACTGCCAATCCCAAAGTTCTCAACTGAGATAAAGAGTTTTCCTGGATTAGCCGGGTACTATCGAAGATTTGTGCAAGATTTTGCTAGGATTGCAGCACCCTTAACTAAACTTATGTGGAAAGGAAAAAAGTATATTTGGACAAAGGAATGTACAACTGCATTTGAAACTCTGAAAGAAAGGTTAATCACAGCCCCACTTTTATAGTGATGCCTCTGGAAAAGGATTAGGATGTGTATTAATGCAACATAGATATGTTATTGCTTATGCATCCAGACAATTAAAGCCCCATGAAAGAAATTATCCCACACATGATTTGAAATTAACAGCAGTAATATTTGTAATAAAGATTTGGAGACATTACTTATTGGGAGATAGAGTATTGATTTATACAGATCATAAAAGTTTCAAATATATCTTTACTTAAAAGGAGTTGAACATGAGGCAGAGGCGATGGTTGGAATTAATGGCAGATAATGATATAGATTTGCAATATCACCCAGGAAAAGTAAATGTAGTACCTGAGGCTTTAAGTAGAAGACCTGAAATGAATAAAATAATTGAACTTACTCAAAAAAAAATTACTGAAGGAGATAATAAAATTTGATTTGATGATAATACAACAAACCAGTACCTCGGAGCAATTGATGGTATTTCAATTCCAACCAATATTGATGGAGGAAATTAAGGAAGAACAGAAAGGAGATCCGAGATTACAAAAAATTAGAGAACAAATTGAAGCCGGACTGAGATTGGATATATGTATTCAGTCAGATGGTACCCTATATTTTTGGTAATAGGATTTGTGTGCCTCAAGGAGAAGTAAGAAAGTATTAGCAGAGGCTCATAGCTCTGCATATTCAATACATCCAGGAGAAACAGAGAATCAGAGATGTATCAGGATTTGAAGAAACATTTTTGGTGGAATGCAATGAAAAGAGAAATAGAACAATATGTAGCTAAGTGTTTGATATGTCAACAAGTAAAAGCAAAACATCAATGAACAGCCGGACCATTACAACCATTAGCAATACCAGAATGGAAGTGAGGACATGTGACTATAGATTTTGTTACATCCTTGCCTCGAAGTCCAAAGAGAAATAATGCACTCTGAGTAATTGTTGATCGACTTACTAAATCAGCACACTTTATTTCATATAGAATTGGATAATCAACAGAAGTTTTGGCAGACAAGTATATGAAAGAGATAGTCTGGTTACACGGAGTTCCAATAAGTATAGTATCAAATATAGACACTAGATGTTAGGATTTTGTCTTATTTTCAAGAGTAGATGATGGTCCAAGAAAATCTAATTGAGTTGGAGAAGATGATAGCTTAAAAGCAGAAGAAGGAAATCAAGGTGAAGCAGTTTTCTTTTCAGGCGATTATGAGTCTTCTTATTCTGCTAGGATACGAATTGGATTAAATTGCTATTCAATGAAGATTTATTTCTAAAGATTAAAGGTCTAGAATTATTCTAGATCATGGAGATCAACTCCTAAAAGGATTGATCAAGATTCTTCAACCATCCAAAGGACAAGATCATCTTATAGTCTAAATAGGAGTTGTATTGTAAAATCCTATAAATAAAGGTTGTAATCAAGCATTATAATTGCTTCAACCAAGCTGATCTCAAGGAGAACTAAAAATGTAGAGAACACCAAGGAGGTAAGAAGGAAGCTAAGCAAAGAGAGGAGTAAAGTGAAGGTACATAGAGATAAGCTAATACTCTTATAATCTAAGTCTAGATTAAGGAGGAAGGTGAATACTCTTGATGCATCAAGAGAAAAGTTAGACCTCTTTGTATCAAGTTTATTAATAAAACTCTCTCAAGTTCTCTTCCCGTGGACGTAGGCCAAGTTTGGGCTGAACCACGTTAAATCCTCATGTGCTTTCTTTTTACTCTTTTGTCTAGGTATTGCTAGTTTGCTTTACAATAGTTTTATTTGTAAGTACTAATCATATTGTCAAGTTTTGCAAACGTCGATCCTGGGAGTAACAATTGGTATCATAGAATATCAATTTCATTAAAACAATTAGTATCAAATAAAGGTTGATGAAGGGTGATATGTCGAGATAGAAAGTTCTACTATAAAGTTCGAGGTCGAGAAGTTCAATCTCAAAGGAAACTTTCGGTTTATAGCAAAAGAGGGTGAAGGCGTTGCTGGTACAACAGCGTCTTCACAAGACCTCACAGGGTAAGTTAGCAAAATCTGCAGGTACGTCAAACGAGAATTGAGAGGAGATGGATCTAAAGGAGGCAAGCACGATCCAACTATGTTTCGCAGACGAAGTGGTGTACAATGTAATGGATGAAAAAACGGCTATAAGATTGTGATCAAGGTTCGAAACGTTGTATATAATGAAAAGCCTCTCCAACAAGCTGTATCTCAAGAAACAACTATATAGGCTACTTATGAACAAAGGGACAGCGGTATTGAATTATCTAAACTTCTTCAACAAGGTCATCAGCGAGCTTCTAGCTGTTGATGTCAAGATCGACGAGGAGGACAAGGCGTTGATACTTCTCAGTTTGCTTTCAGAGTCATATGATCATATCGTCGCCACTATACTCTACGGTACGAAAACTCTCATCTTAGAGGAGGTCACATCAACTCTCTTAATGAGATTAGAAAATGGCTAAATCAAGAGGAGCAGATAGGATCGAATTTGGTGGTCATGAGAAGGAAAGGAAGAGGAGAAGGTAAGAAAGGTCCAGGTTTGTCAAAGACATGTCACTTTGTCGTAGGAAAGGTCATTGGAAAAATGACTGTAAGCATCAGAAATAGTGGTTGAAGAAGAAGGGGTAAGTTGCGGAGGTAGAGCAGGCATAGCATTGAGTGGTTTAGAGGAAACCAAAATATTATTGGCTTCCAATGAAGATAACACTTGTCAAGGTAAAAGCTGGATATATAGTACGGTTCATGTATGTTCCCAAAAAAAGTTGTTCAACTTCTTAGTTGCAAAGGAGAAAAAAAATTGTCAAGATGGTGGATGGTTCGGCTTGCAAGGTCATTAGCACTAAGACAGTCAAGGTTGCATAAAGAGATGGGACGGTGGGTGCTCTGGAGGCGGTCCGGTATGTCCCCGCAGGCTACAATTTAATATCCATAAGAGTGCTCGACGAAGAAGGATACTGGATCCAAATACAACAAGGTGTCGTCACAGTTAGCCAAGGAGATACAGTAATCTTAGAAGGAGAGAAGTGTGGAGATTATACAAGCTGAAGGAAGAAAATCTCAGTTCGAGGTAGAGTTTCAAGGATAAACTTGGAAGGGAGTTCATTGTAAGGTGGAGCTTCAAGGAAGACCGCAACGAGACATGAACCAGGTCAAAGTGTTGCGGGAAGGAGGAAAGGTGCATTCGGTCGAGGCCCAAGATGGCCCAAGCCATGACAGTAAATCAGTCAAAGGCTCCGGGGAGAGGGGCAAGAATTAAACGCTTCACGACACGGTTACAACTAAGAAAAGAATCAAGGTATTAATCTGAATCTCAAGCTGTTTTACTAAAAGCTTGAAAAGCAAGTCAATGTGAAGATTTTAGGATTTAACCTTGTTTTCAAAAGAGGATGCTCTAAGAAAATTCAATCGAGTTAGAGATGATGATGGCTTGAAGCAGAAGAGCAAATTAAGGTGAAGCAGTTTTTTCAGGCGATTGTGAATTTCTTTATTCTAGTAGGATACAAATTGGATTGAATTCCTATTCAATGAAGGTTTGCTTCTAAAGATTAAAGGATTTAGAATCCTTCTAGATCAAGAAGATCAACTCCTAAAAGGCTCGATCAAGATTTTCAACCATCCAAAGGCCAAGATCATCTCAATGTCCAAATAGGAGTTGTATTGTAAAATCTTATAAATAAAGGTTGTAACCAAGCATTGTAATTGCCTCAACCAAGCTGATCTCAAGGAGAATAAAAATGTGGGGAACACCAAGGAGATCAAAAGGAAGCCAAGCAAAGAGAGGAGTAAGGTGAAGGTGCATAGAGATAAGGTAATACTCTTTTAATCTAAGTCTAGATTAAGAAGGAAGGTGAATACTCTTATTGCATGAAGAGAAAGCTTAAATCTCTTTGTATTAAATTTATTAATAAAGCTCTCTCAAGTTCTCTCCCAGTGGACGTAAGCCAAGTTTGGGCCGACCCACTTTAAATTCTCGTGTACTTTCTTTTTTACTCTTTTGTCTAGGTATTGCTAGTTTGCTTTACAATAGTTTTCTTTTGCCAGTACTGATCATATTGCCAAGTTTCGCAAACGTCAATCCTGGAAGTAAAAATGGTATCGTAGAATATCAATTTCGTCACATCATCAGATTCACATCTCAATTTGGAGAGGTTTACTAGAAAGTTTAGGGCGGCAACTGAAGTTAGCACTGCATACCACCCTGAAACAGATGGACAATCAGAAAGAACAATACAAACCCTGGAAGATATGTTGAGAGCTTGTATACTACATTTTAAAGGATCATGGGAAAACCATTTGCATTTAGTAGAATTTTCATATAACAACAGTTAATCAGGCAAGTATTAAGATGGCTCCATTTGAAGCTCTGTATGGGAGAAAATGCATATCACCATTGTGTTGGGATCAAGTAGGAAAAATAAGACATTTAGGACCTGATATAATAGTTCAAACAGTGGATAAAGTCAGATAGATTAGGGAACATCTAAAGGCAGCTCAAAGTAGGCAGAAAAATTGGGCAAATGTAAGAAGGCCATTGGAATTCAATATTAGAGACTATGTGTTCTTAAAGATATCCCCGACTAAGGGAGTAATTCAATTTGGTGCTCGAGAGAAATTAAGCTCAAGATATATTGGTCCACTTGAAGTGGTGGAAAGAATAGGAGAAGTGGTTTACAAATTAGCACTACGTCCATCTCTAGAAGGAATTAACAATGTGTTTCATACATCCCAACTAAGCAAGTACATCCCAAACAACAGTCATATCGTAGATCATTCAGAATTAGACTTGCAACTAGACTTATCATATGTGGAGAAACCAATAGCCATAATGGATAGAAATGTGAAGATCTTTAAAAATAAGGCAATTCCATTAGTATTAGTTTCCTGGAATCGACACGCTCTAGGAGAGGCTGCCTGGGAACGAGAAGATGTTATTCGGGAGCGATATCCTTATATCTTCACATCTGAATGGTAATTCTCCACTTCTTGTTAATCCATAACATTCTATATACATCTCTTCCTTATCAAAATTTCGATGACGAATTGTTTTGCAAGGGGGGTATAATGAATACTCCAAATCCAGAATACATATTTTTTTCACGGTTTTTCATACATCGACAGTAAATCACGTCATTTTATGTTTTTTCTTCTGTTTGACTTGAACTTTTTACATGAGACTCTGCGCTGGGTCTAAACTCTACCCCAGAAATTTCAAAATGTTTTCTTTTTAAATTATTATTTAATTAAATCTTTTCTTTTTTCCTTTCTTTTCCTTTTCTTTTTAAATTTATTTCTTTTTCATTTTTCTTCATTTTTTCTTTTTATATTATTTTCTTAAGATATATTTGCATTTAACCCCTCTCACAATCTAATATTTATATTTTCATTTTTTTCTTTCTTTTCTTTTTCCTTTTCTTTTCTCCTATTCTCTAGAACTTTCCTTCTTTTTCTTTCTTAATCCCTAAGCCAAACCCTTGGCTTCTCATGTAAGCCTATTCCCCTCTCTTAACCATTCTCCCTCTCCCCTAAGATGCCCGATCACCTTTCCCACACTCTCTCTACATTTTTCCCACTCCAAAAAAAATAATTTCTCTCTCTAAAATCCTTCTCTCTACAAAAATTCTGTAGCGACTCTACCAACACCATGATCACCACCGTACTAACCTAACCTGCTCTCTAGCCAAACGCACCATTCCCCTTTCTCACCTCTTTCTCTCTGCCAAAACCCTTAAAATCTTACTTTCTCTCTCTAAAACCTACTCTCTCTCTCTAAAAATTCCCACACCACCACATCTCCCCATCAGGCTGCCAGCTTTTCTTCCCTTCACCACCTCTCCACCACCTAACCCCATCAACTACACTCCTAAAATCCTTTTCTCTCTCCAGAATACACCAAAATACCAATTTCTCTCTCTAGTTTTTCTATCTTTCCTTTTACTTTCTCTCTCTCTCTCCTCTAGCACTCACAGCCGGCCCCTTAGGCTACACACACACACCCCTTCATACACGTGCACACGTGCAACGTGGTATCAGGTATTTCCCCGATTTTAGGCGAGTACTCTACCCGTGTAAAAATAACTATAGAAATATTTACATAAATGTTTCGGGCATTGTTTGTAATAATATGGTACATGGACCTCTATTAGGCTTCCTGGACATTTCTAGGACTATCATGTAATTTTTAGAAATTATCTGGGCATTATTAGTATTTTTCCTGTATTTTAGAAATTAACCGTATATTTTTAGTAATTCTCTGTGTATCTAAAAATTATCTGTGTATTTTTATGAATTTTTCGAGTATTTAGGAATTTTTATATTTTTCTGGATTTCTTGTGTATTTTTAGGAAGTATTTGTAATTTTGTATATTTTGGTGCTAACATCTTTTGCAGGTACCACTTGGCCTTCTGGACCTATTAGACCTTTTGGTGTCCCTTATACCCACTTCCCAAAAAGGGAAGACGCTTAGAAATGTGATTTATATGTTTCCTTGTTTGTATTAACATCATTGTATGCAGGTATTCAGTTGGCCTTCTGGCCCTATTAGACCATGGTCTCTCTAATACCTACTTCCCGAAACGGGGTGCGCTTAGACAGTTTACAGTCTCTCGGCTTCGCCTGATTGGCATACTTAGCGCTTTATCACTAGACTTACTTAGGCGGAACTCTACCGGATTTCCGACTCGCAGTCTAAACCGAGTCATTCCTGTAGCTCCGCTGAGCGCTTCAGTGACTAAACATTGTTCGCTGCTTGTGCCTCCAGCACTGCTTGCACCGCTTGTTTGTGTGTTTAGCCGTAACATTGCTTTATCATATATTTATGGTTGTGAAGAGTTTGAATACCTGATATGAAATATTTCTGAAATACATTGGATGCTTACAACCTGTCTGGCAACTAATATTCCTAATATTGCATTATAACTGACTTCTGATACGACATTAAATACTAATACATTACTGACTTGATTGGACAATAATATCATTTACATCTGATTGTAAATCAGACTTGGTATTAACACCTGATACGGTACCATGATTCCTGACTCAAGACAAATACTCCTGATTCGGTACCGTGAATCCTAAACATATTAAATTGCAAGCTTCACATATATTGCTTTTACAGGGATCTTACTGTTCTCCTGAATACTGTATTATTGTATCACTATTCAAGGGTATACTAATACCACTGTTATTGATATATATGGTGTGTGGAACTAAGTGTCACGTGGACAAAGTATCCATGGGGTCACCTCTAGAATCCCACGTCTCTTATGTTTCTGTTACTCCCCATAAAACAGTATCGTGACGCCAACTGGAACTAATCCTAAATATATTTAATAACTGTACAACTTACACAGGGGCAGGGAAACTGATGGTTTTCAATATGTGTACGTGTTTATAGCGGTTTGCGCAACTCCTATTCTAGATTCACCTGAGGCCCACAGGGGACCGGGTGGGTGTACTGACACCCCTGTCCTAATTCTATTCCTGTTTTAAGGGCATACAAATAAGTCTCTTTGGCTTAGCGGCCGGTTATGGGGGCAAGACCCAGATACTCCTGAGGCCATTGTCCTGGGTATGCACGGGGCCCACTGTAACCATAGTTCGTTGACTGCTCCATCCATTTCCAATAACTTACCTTTCTCTACTCAGATGTGGATGTATGTGAACTGGGACGCTGGAGCATGTACCTGAACATCTGAGAAGGACAAGTTCTAAAAAAATAATAATAATAATACAACTGAGTTGACTCCAGCACTGATTAGACTAACTTTAACTATGTGATGACACCAAAGATACAGATATATTTGACTTACTGTCATAATATTACAAGTACAAAATATTACTTTCACATAACATTTAATTTGTATTTATTTACACTTCTTATATGCTTGCACATGTATTTATTTTATACGCCATTTGGCTTTTTTTTATGTACTCATTTGGGTTGCTTTTTTGACAACTCTTGAACTTGTATGTCCAGATCCCGAGACTTGGAGTGAGGAGGATCCCACTCTAGCAAATCAGACTTATCCTGAACAGCAGGCGGCTCTTCAGTAGCTCTTCCTGACCACTTTGTAGTTCTCAGCTTCCGTATCTCGCAGATGCAGCTCGTGAGCTTCTTCCCAGTCTTTTTGGGTTCACACATGCATCTGTATTTTGTATCACCAGGACTCTGTACAAACTTTTGTCCTGGGAACATGTATTGTAAAATACACATGCATCTGTATTTTGTATCACCCGGACTCTGTACAAACTTTTGTCCTGGGAACATATACTGTAAAATAACTGTGTACTTGTACTGTAAATATTGGAATGTATAGTACTGTTTTGCTTTCGTACTTTGACTATTGTACTGTGTTGATGCTTAACACGTATATGTACAAGTATTATACTCTAGCATATATACGTTGTAGTAACGTTTCCGTACCTGATGGGGGCGGGGCGTTACATTGATTGATTATAAAAAGCTGCCTTATTTACTATGGCTGGAGATTTAGGTCAACCAAAATAATAAATATTAGAGTTGCGACTAGCGCTCAACTGTAAAGAGACAGGAATGGATTGTGGAAGTTCCCAGTTTCAGCATAGATTATCTTTGTTGCAAAGAAAAGAAAAAGTATGTTTTTCATTAATTAGAATCCAAGGCCACTAATTCTCCGAGGGCTTTCGTTTAGTAAGGTAGCCTTTTTGTTTAATTACATCTAATAACGATTTATCCTTCCTCGCTCTCGGTATAATTAAAGCTGTTTGCGCAATGCCGCAATTCTAACACCTTTAATGCTCCGACTTTTCAGGAAAGCTGCACATATTAGGGGCCTGTTTGGTTAAGGGTGGAAGTGAGAAAGTGAGGAATTGAGGAAGTAAGTAATAATTCCCTTTGGAACTTGGGAATTGGTTAGTAAGTTTTCCGGTGTTTGGATGTTGTTGGGAAGTATGGTTTAAAAAATATTGTCTTTTCCGGTATTTGGATGGTAATGTGAAAGTGGAAGTGAAAAAGTTGACCACAAAGCTGACCGTAAAATAATATTAAAATAAAAATTAATTAAGAAAAATAAAAATAGACTGTAATTAGAATGCAAGTGAGATTTACATGGTCAAAAAATTAACTGTTTTGTGCTACAATTTATTACAAATGAGATTTACAGGACCACAAAATTAACTGTAGCACTCTAGAAGTGAGAAAATGGTTGTGTAAAAGAGAAAAGATAAAAGGAAAGAGGTTTTCTTATTTTCCTTTTCTGGTATTTGAATAGATAGGGAAGTGAGCAATTACTTCCCTATTTCCTTACTTCCGCCCACTTCCTTGCAACCAAACAGCCCCTACGTTCTTTAGAAGATCAATTCTACAAAATGATTCAACACTTATACTTTCGCAAATTGTACTTCATTTATAATATTAAAAAAACAAATTATATTTATACAAATCCACTATATTTCCTCAATCTAAGGAAAAATAAAAGATTTATTACATCATGAGCAACAAATTTTCTCCTCTAACCGTACCCAATCTGCCTCGTCCAAGATCCACCAAGGCACCAACCCCACACGCTACTCCCCTGGATCATGTTTGGTTTCCTTAATTAACCGCCCGGACCCACGGACGTAAAATCCCAAAATACCCCGAATCTAACAATTCCCTACAGTCTAATTCTGACGTCATTAGACCAAAGGCAAGGGGCAATCAAGGAAAATTCCCAGATAGGTTTTATCGCAACGCAAGATCCCTTCCCTCTCGTCTCCTCTCTCTCTCTCTCTCTCTCTAAAAAGCGTTGCGCACACAAACAGAGAATTTATTATTATTTTTTATTTATTATTTATCGTCGTCGTCGGCATCAGCAAAGCAAAAAGAGTCAAACGCTTTGCTGCCTTCTCTCTTCCCCCTCGCCGTCTTTGGCTCTCTCTCTCCTCCCCGTGGTCTCTCCGTCTTTGTAAAGGTACGCCTTTTATCTCCCTCGCTAGGGTTTCGGAGATTCTGCGACCTTTTCCGCTCTCCTGAAATTACAACGCTTGGTTCTTGGAACCCTAGTTTCGTTCTCCAAATCTGATGCCCTAGCTTTTTATATTGTTCTTTTGGATTTTTTTTGGATTTTTTATTGGTTTTGTTTCTTAGCTGGACCTGGAGGTCTTAAACCCTAGCTCCCATCTCAATCTCGGTGATCAGGCTTTCAAATTTGGTGCTTGGTTGCTTGATTTGGAGCTCTTGGCTCGGGTTTATGTCGAGAGTCTTCCTTTTTTATTGATTTCAACTGTTTTCCGTACTAGATCACGAGGCCTAGGCGTTTTTGCTTGTTTTTTAGTAATGGGTTCTGTAATTGTTGGTGAAGATAGTTCCTCATGCAAATTTGATTCGTGAAAATTATGCAGAGATTGTAATTCATTGCTGTAGGAGGGATCAGTTCATACAAGTGACTTATTTGGGAGTTGGATTCCTTACGAATCAGTTACAGAATCCAATTTGGAAATTTTAAGTGAGTAGAGGTACTGGTAAAGAAGTTTTGCACCCCTGAAGGAATACGTGATATGGATTATAACTTAAAGTTAATCTCAATTGCGATTTTGAGCTTGTGATATCTGGGAAGTTGGATACGGTCAACGTTCAGTCAGTCTAAACATTAGACTTCAGTTTTGGATCAGACACATTTTGGCAACTTGTATTGGGATATGCTTCAATGACTTGTGGTCAGAGATATTTCACAGAGTAACTTGCAATGATATGGAGTATGCCCTGTTCATAGCAGTGGTGGTGTGGAGGCATTATGCCGGATATTGTAGGGAGAAATGCAAAGGTATCCTGCTACCAGCCTCAGTGGTGGTGTCAGTAACAACACAGTGGTGGGCCATCTTCTAGGGAAAATGCAAGGGTAGATACAGCCTTTTCAACATCAAATTTCTCTGTGAATTCAAGGTAACTTTTACTCGCTACTGTTTATTCTTTTCCCTTATTTGCGAGAAGGTGCTCCAGATACGTAGGTCCGCTTGAAAAGTTAAGATACATAGTTAATTTACTCCACTTCATTTTTAAGCACAAGTATAATATGTCTTCGGTATGTGAATGCACACATTAAAATGTTGTTATTTACCTCTCTATGTATGTTGGTGCTGGTATGGGCTATACTGCGAGTTTCTGCCTGCTTTTATTAAGGTTCAATGGAACCAAAAAAGAGCCTGTTGCGGGTCAAAATTAGCCTGAAAGTCTAATCGGGAAAAAATATTTTTGTATAGGCTGTATCCCTAATTACACAAACGAATTTGCAGCAGCATTTACAGAAATGCCTCTATCATGTAGAGAGATAAGTTTCCCTGTATTATCGGTAGTCTAGGATTAGCTCCTGGTAGAGGAAGTAGGATGTCTAAGCTTCTGTGATGAAAATTCTATTATAATCAATCATGCTGTCCAGAAAGAGCCTTAAATTTCTTTGTAATACTCAAGATGACTATATAATTCGATTATATCAACATTGACCATTTATCAACTTTCTCAAGTGCTTTTTAGGACTTAGGAGATGATGTTCTAAGAAATCCAATTCTTTAGCAATTCAAATATTTCAAACAAGTTGGATGTTTCTGAAATTCTAGTACTATTATTTATGATAAAACAACAGGAGGAATAGGAAGAGTAAAGTGGGGACGCAATCGGGATAGATGAAGAGAAGCTAGCAGCAAATACAACAAAGTGTATGGATAATGTATTAGAGCAATGCGATTGATAAGAGAAGTCTTTCCTTCTTTCTTTCTTTTTTATTTTTTTTTAGATTTTTTGTTTAGTGAACGTGTCACAACTTATTGCTCCTTTTTTATTTAAATTTTAAAGATTGGCATTCTATGTGCAATAGAATATCTCGATTAAGGATGAAAGTGAGAATTAATACAATAATGATAAATAGATAAACAAGACGGGGGGGGGGGGGTGGTGGATTCCCAGCGAATTCAATTGTTTGTCTGGTTATCTTATTCGTACATCATTTGAAGTTTAGATATGTTTTTAATCCAAATAGTATTGCCAGAATCGGGATAAGGAGAAAAGTGGAATATTAATGAACATGAAACTACCTTAATTAACTGGCGCTATCTGCTTACAAACTATAAAGGCTCCTTCACTAACAAAAAACTGCAAAATTCCCTAAAGATACCTTACTTGACTGAGGCAAACTGATTCCAGTAGGAACAATTATCTTATGCCTGAATATTGAACTTGTGGTGCACCCAAATTTCATTCTTTCTGCCTTTTACTACTACCTCAAGCAATAGTTTTACTAGTCACTATCAACGTTTCTCGTCTATGGGCTCATACTCTTTTCGTCCATCAATTTATTCATCAGGCTGAAGATTTGCTGGTATGTGTCTTGCGTGATAATTTTAAAACTAGGTTTGTGGAATTATCAACATTGATTAGTTTTTCTCTACAAGTCCGCGGAATATGAGTAATGTGCAAAATCCCTGTGTTTTTTAAAATGCAAGGAAGATTTACTTTTTCTTCAATGCAAAGAGTGTGATATGTAGTTTGACATGTGGGGGATAAGAGGTATTGACAGTTATAATTATATGCCTATACCAAGATCTTTTGTCACCTTGGACACTTTTTATCAATTGGTGGGAATGAGGCCTGATACCCTAAAGCCCTCATGGAAACCCAGCACAAATTTAGGGTTTGTCTTCAGATCATTTATATAGCTTATTATTTAGGTTGCGGGTCTTGGAGATAGATCTATACCTTATGGGGATGTAGTTTTGGATCCTAAGCTAGTAGCCTGGTAACATAGTACACTTGTGTGTGTTGTTTTTAGTTTTGGTTAAATCATCTATTCCCCTCCCAAAATAGTTCCTATACGACTACCTGCTCATTTTAAGACATGTCTAACATTGATAAAAAAAGTAAGAACAAAAGAGACACATATAGGCAATATTTTCTTGTCCATTTTCCTTTGATTTTTAATGGCACATTCTTTATGGGACGGGTTTGGATGATCTGAAATACAAACCCGACAATTTGCTTGGTTTGGATACTCAAGTGGATCCTACAAATTTCTTGTGGACCTACTAGTTGATCTTGCAGGGGCCAAAACCAAACCTTACTACCATCCTACTTTTAGCATTCACATATGTATTGTAAGCTACATCAAATTTGAGAATATTGTGGAAGAGAAAGAATCAAAGAAATATATTAACAAGGGACTTGGAGCCTATATATGTTTCTTCTCCAGTTGAGGTATCATGGAACCATTATACAAGATGATTCTCTCTGTTTTAAGCAGTCCCTTGGATTTAACTTTTCAAAGTGTACTTATTTTGGTTATGTGGACTTGGGAGTCAATACTGTAGTGGGAAATGTTGCTTAATGTATCGAATCATCATGTAAATATGTAGGGGTAAATTCCTCAGGGGAATTTATCTACACTCAATTTGTAATGAGATTTGTGAGAGAATAATAAATCAATGCAAAGACACAAGATTTTACGTGGAACCCAATTTGGAAAAACCAGGGGAGGAGGGAGAGAATTCACTATTTTCAAGAGGTTACAGTAAATTCTGCAGAGTTAGAATTCTGTTAAAGTCTCAGATTAGTAGATTACAGTGGGACAGAGATTTGAGGAGGAAGATTCTCTAGATCTTTAAGGTCTGATCTTCTTTCTTTTCTTTTCTAGAGATGTGTTAGTTCCCATCTGTGGGGAAGTGTCCTTTCTCTTCGTCGATCTCCCAGTGTATATATACCCATGGAGTCTTTATGACAGTGCGGGTCATGCGAATTTCAATAACCGCATGATCTGTACGTTGCGATTCCTTCGTAATGGCCAGAATTAGACCCTTTATTGCGGGAATGATATCTGTTACCTTATATAACAGTTTGCGCTGAAATAGGAGCATTGTTTTAAATATCGGCCGATATACCGGTATATCGGTTGATATACTGGTATTTTATCCAAAACGATACGATAAATGTAAAATTTTACCGAATATCATTTTGGACTAACATGGGCCGATATATTGCCACGTGGCCGATATATCGGCCGATATTCGAGATAAAAATATTCGATATATTGCCTATAAACACATTTGAGGAGCTTTTACAAACGCAGTTAAGGAGCTTCTACAAAAACTAAGTATATCCTATGAGTCTATGACCGTAAACTTGCTTTAAATAGTTTCATATGATTTATGTAGGCTATCACATGTATATTCTTCGTCTGGTATAATGTGTGATTTGACGTCCGGTATTTAGTATCATATCGCGATATATCATCCGGTATCCGATATCCAATATATAATTTTGCTGACCAATATATCGCCGATATCTGATATTTAAAACACTGAATAGGAGTTGTTGCAACGTTTGAAACATGAGATGACCTGGTAGCGTAAATGACTCCATGTGTATAGGCGGATA